>JAKSZP010001993.1:0-43172 GCA_022478985.1 Massospora cicadina | reverse complement strand
CTAAATGAAGCTGTAAGTGGCTGATAGCATTCTCCAGAATAAGAGGGTGCCGTGCAGCAGTAGTCTTACAATCCAAATTCAGCGGCGAAAAGTTAGGGGATACCTGACATAGAAACTGTACAATTTTAAGCAGAGGTACGTCATGCTCCAATCTGTACATGGGCTTCTGTTATGAATTGATCAGCGAACTTGATGAGAGTCTCATTTCAACAGAATCCAATTGTTAAAAATTCCGCTTTCTGTTATGACATTTTTGAGTTTCCCCCAAACAAGTGGAGTACAGTGTCCTTTATGTCTTATAGGAGAAGGAACTACTGAGGAGGTAACAGGTGACTTGATTGGCACTTCCTACGTCCAGGGCAGATATTATCAACTTAGCCTTCCATTTATTGGAGGCTCCTTCCATGGCAAACTCAAATCATTTAAAGAACCCATGGATGTTCCCATTGCGGTCAAACAGGGGTATCTTTTTGATATTAATTTTTCTCCTTTTGTTTGTGGTTGTTAGGTCCAAACTGAGGAATGTAATGAGACCTGAAAGCAGACTCTCGATGAGGAGCAGGATTAGTGGAAGTGGGGATATTCGTTGCTTTGGGGGTAGCATGACCATCAGTTTGTAGGTGGTACAGCCATTACTGGAGGTAAGTGGTGTTCCGACTTATATGAATATCTAATGCTATTATTGTGAGTGTCATAGCTATGACCAGCTCTGTTTTCTCCTACATAGGATGTTTCTTCTTGATAGTCATCATCCTCCCAGCACAATGAAGGAGTAGAGAATCTTTGTTCTTCATATTACAACCACTGTGTGGTATCATTTAGTCGTTTAGTAAGTTCTTCATTTTGTTGTCCCAAGATTCTTATTTGACTAAACATACTATCAAGTTGACGCATGACCGCATAACATTCTTGAAGGAGTTTGGCTTGGTTTTTGGGTACCGCATCCAAGGTAACTTTGATTTCCTCATATGAAGCTATTATGGGTTTTTGGGAGGACTTCCCAATGACATGACTTGAGTAAGGCATGATTGGCAACTGGAATTTCTGGAGTGTTAGGTGGTTGATCATTGGGCTCCCTGTATTGAGCACCAATGATGTAATTTTGAATGGTATTGCTAGGATCCATCAGGATATTCGCACAGGTCGAGCCCTCTGAGCAACAGATGGATGGTGTGGAGATTGTCAGTCCTTCAGAAACACTTGAAAATATATTAAAAAATAGGAGCAATCGCCCCAACAGGTTCTTTTATTTATTTCTTATCAATACAGCATCCTTGCTGTCCCATCTCATCTGCACTTTCAAAAAACCCCCTTCTCAATCACCTATTTTGCTTATATACCTCAGCTTCAGACAATACTATTTCTCGTTGCTTAAGTTATTCTTTTCCGCCAATTTTCCTCAAATTTGGCTTGTTATACTTAATCCGCTGTCACCCCAATTAAAGGTAATTTACTTTGTATTCGTCAAATATCAACATCGCCTTATCACCTTATAGAGGTGATCCAACAAACTCATTATATCCAGTAAGACTCGTTATATCCCAATATCGCCTCATCTTAAGGCAATTGAATATTCGTAGCTGATACTGTGTTCAGTGGTTTCTGACCGGCTGTCTCAAGACTATCATCCAGTCATATCAAAATCGTGACACCAACTGTAAGGAGAGTTTCTATAACTCTCCTGTTCCAGCATGGTAGTGCGCGGTGCACCAAGCCAACGCCAGAGAGCTAGCCGTTAAAGCCAGAGTGATTAGAGCCCAGCAGAGGGTGCAGGAGCAATAACCGCTCAGGCATAAAATTGCAAATTTTATAAGAAAAACCCCAATAAAATTGACGCGGTGCACATATTGACAGGGGATAAGCGACCCAGGTTGGAGGGGATCTGGGTGAACAAACAGTGCACGAGGGGAGAGATGCATGGTCCTTGCAATGGCAAGGATAACAGAGCGTGAGACCTCTTCAAAGAGGTTTGCATACAGGAGTGATCAGAATATCATAAAATTTTAAAATAATTTAAACGGGGTAAAGGTTTATTTTGAGAAGTCAACCAACAAGGAATGTTGGTTGGGGAAAACGTATTTAAGCTTGGACAGGGAAAATGGGGTTATGCCACAGTGGGCCCAAGCAGCGACTCACCAATAGGGCGATACTGCCATCCAAGTTAGTAAAATAGGCTGAAACTGACTTCACTCGAGTTATCAACTGAAGTTGGATTTGACCTGAGCGCGTTATTTCATAGGAGGAATGGGTTTCAAACCCCCATTCCTCAACTAAACAAACTGAACCATCCGCCTTAATTTGGTAGATAGTTCGTTTTAACGCTTGGGCTGCCATCAGGGGCTGGGCACTTGGCATCCCAACAGGACCAACCTGGGCATATTTTGCCCTTACCCAGCGCTGGTCTAGGGTGTGCTTCAGGTCTGGGAGGCCCTGTAGCTTCACCTTTTGGGCCTCCAAGCACCCAGCCTTATCTTTGGGGTTGATCCCCACTATGATGTCATGTGTACATGGCATTACCCTCTCCTCCCAATGGGGCTCAACCCCCCCTCCAGGGGCTTGCGCTAGGGAAAAGTTATTGTGGGCAGGGGCCAACTTCATGGCAGCAACAAACGGTTTGGGTTGGGATCCAGCAGCCTTGGGGAAACGCTTGTAAAAGGTGTCAATTAGATCTTGGGCATGCACACAGTCGCGTGCTGGTACCCAACTGTTTTTGGCAGCATCAAAGCCCTTCCAGGACACCAGGTATTTAAGTCTTCCTTCAACGCGGCGTGAGGCAACTATCTCTTCTAGCTCCCACTCTGTCACCCCATCCACGAGATAGGCCTCAGGAGTCTCTGGTGAGGGCCCTCGAACAACGTCAGCTTACTCTCATGAAACATGGAGAAAATCTGGAATGAGGGGGGATCTATCTGGTATGAGGCATGGCCCACCTTTCCAATCACGCGGTAGGGCCTAATACTCTTTGGTCCCAGCTTCTTACATGGCTGCTTGATTGGGATATAATGAGCATCAAGCATCATGAGATCCCCTTCCTTGTATGCGGGACCCACTCAGCACTTTCCATCAGCGTTCTCCTTATATACCTGCATAGCCGCCTCCAAGCTTGTGGAAACCCCCTGGTGGACCTTCTTGATGGTCTTGGCAAAGTCCACCACCGCTTCAACCTTTGACCCACAGCTGGGCTCCATGTTAAAGGCGGGGTTAAAGCCATGTCTGGAGAAAAATGGGGAACAGCTGATCAAAGAGTGCAAGTTATTGTTGTATCTAAACTGGGACATGGGAAGGTGAGAAGCCCAACCTGAATGATCTGCAGCGGTGTAACACCGCAGAAACTGTTCCAAGAACTGGTTCACTCGTTCAGTCTTCCCATCTGATTGGGGATGATAGGCAGTTGAACGGCAAGGGCGAATCTGAAGAGTCTTACACAACTCTTCCCAAAAGACAGAGGTAAACTGGGGTCCCCGGTCACTGATGATCTCCTGGGGAACTCCATGGAGTGCAAACACATGAATGATGAAAAGCCTGGCCATCTCAGCCGCGGTTATTGTAGTTTGGCAAGGAATGAAGTGGGCGAACTTTGTAAAACAGTCCACCACCACCATGATGGCATCATAACCATCTGTGAGAGGTAGTTCTACAATAAAATCCACCAATAAGGAAGTCCAGGGCCCTTCGGCTTTCTGGACAGGTACCAACAACCCCGCTAAAGGTTGACGATTTGGCTTCATTTGGTTGCAGACTACACATTCCTTGCAGTACCGCCCCACCTGAGCAGGCAAGCCCTTCCAATTGTATGTGCACCGGAATAACTCTAATGTCTTTGCTTTACCAGGATGACCAATGGTAAGTCCATCATGATGGTCCTGGATGATTTCCAAGCGAAGTGGTTCAGAAGGAACCCATAGGCGCCCCTGGAACCACACCATCTCATCCTTCATGTGATAACCCCTGGAGAGATCCTCTTGTTTCAACTTGCACTTAGCAAGTAACGTAGTATATTCCGCTGCCAGCGGCTGAGAAAGGACTAACTTCCTGAACATACTATATTCCTCCGCGTTTTCCAGAGGTGCAAGCGTGGGCCCGCTGACCAGAGGAGAGGGTCGTTGAGGCAGAAGTTTACTTGGAGGAATCATCACCTGGGTGTTGTGAACTTCCACCTCCTTGGGGTCAGGCGCTAAAGCAGGGTTGCGGCTCAAAGCATCCACCAAACCATTATCCTTGCCCATGGTGAACTCATATGTGAATGCAAATTGGGCAAGGGTCTCATGCCAACGGGTCTGCCATGGGGTTAAGACATGAGGAGCGCGGTATTACAGCAAGGCACGGTGGTTTGTACGTACCTGGAAAGGTTGGGATGAACCATGCAAGTGGTGACGCTAATATGTCAGCCTCCACCACTGCTAGTAACTCCTTATTGTAAACAGCGTAATCCAACTCTGGTAAAGACATCTTTCTAGAAAAATATTCCACCGGATACTCTATCTCATCTTCTCCTACTTGTAACAAGGCGGCCGCTATGGCGAAGTTGGAGGCATCAGTTGACACAATGAACTCCTTTGAAGGGTCGACATGGCGAAGAACAGTTGTGGACAGCAGGGCGCATTTCACTGCTTGAAAAGCACCCTCCAAAGTGGGAAACCACTGAAGCACCTTGGCACCACTAGCCTTGTATAGGGGAGCCGCCACCTCAGATAGATTGGGAGTGAACTTCTTGAGGAACGTGCACATCCCCAAAAAGCTCCTTAATTCCTTAATCGAGGTGGGGGTAGGCCACTCACAAATCACCTTCTCCTTGTCTAGAGTTATCATGTGTCCTTGGTTAGACACGACGTTGCCCAGAGATGTGACCTGGGACTTAAAGAATTCGCACTTTGAAATTTTCAACGTAAGGCTGGCTGCCTTCAATTGCTCCACCACTTGAAGAAGGTGAACTGTATGGGACTCCTGATCTGGGGAAAACACCAGGATATCATCCATGTATGCGACCGCGCATACCCCTAACAGGTCCCCCAACGCGGCATCAATGCGGCGTTGAAAGATAGCAGGGGCATTCTTGAGCCCAAAGGGAATGACCTGAAACTGGAAGATCCCTTTTTCTGGTATGGAATGCGGTCAACCACTCTTGTCCCTTTTTAATTTAATCTTATTGAACGCGTTAAGGCAATCCAGCTTGGAGAAGGCCTTCGCCTTCTCCACATAGCGCGCAATCTGGGAATCCAAAGGGATGAGATGGAGGTCTGTTAAATTAACGTTGTTAAGGTTACCATAGTCTATGCAGGGGCGTAAGGTACCATCAGACTTCTCCACGAAGGGTAGGGGGGAGCATACAGGGGAAGTACGCTGAAAAATAGCACCCTTGGCTAACTGTTCTTTTACCCACTCATCCAACGCCTCCTCCTCCAGAACAGCTAATGGGTAAATAGGGGAATAGATATGCACCAGATCCACCATGAGCTTGAAGTCACAATCAAACTCAGAGTGCTCAGGGAGTGCGTTGGCAGATGCTGCATCAAAAGAGGATTCCAAACCCTCCAAGCAAGAAGGTATAGGAAATTCCACTGAGGGCTTCTGCATTGAGGCAAGGACACAAGGGATACGGTGGGGCCAATGGGGCAAGTTGCCTGGGGTTTTTTCTTTGGACAAAGGCACAACAAATGTGTGACCATTCTTCATGGTGAGGGACAAGGTATTCTCCTTTAGTTTAGTTCTAACGTCAAACTTCCGCCACCACTCCACACCCAAAATGATAGGGAACAGGAGGTTTTTGATAGCACTGAAGTGATCCAACAAGTGGTACTTGACAACCAGATAGTCCACTGACCCAATGATCTTCAGAGTGGGAATACCTTGGGACGCCCCTCCTCTAACCACATCACCTGGCAAGTAACTCAGCCCAAGGTAGTCAGCTAAGTACTGGTCCATATAGTTTCCAGAAGCGCCAGTATCCACCAAAATAGTAGTGGTGAGCTTCCCTAAAGGAGAGGAGAGGGTGGCAGTCAATAGAAAATACCCGGAATGGTCTTTATTAATTGAAGATGATGACAATACTTCACCAAAAATTTCATCATCTGGTTCAAGCCTACCAACAGAATGGGTTTTGGAATCAAAAAAGGGGTGGGATATTTGGCCACTCTTAATACTGAGGCCACATACCTCGCCATGCCTTCTGCAGGTGCATATACTTGATTATATTTTAAACGCAGTGCTTTTTCCAATTCCTGAGTGCGCCTAATTATGGTAGAAGTCAACCGTGGGTTCTTAGGGGTAATTTGATATACTATAATAGGGTCCTCATTCAGGCCATATGAACTAATAAATGGTTCAGAGGTAGAGGCCAGGTTTCCATTATAAAAGGCGTTTTCTGACGCAATTGACCCTATCCCTTGATCCGCAACGGAATGCCTGAGATTATCCAAAGTCAACACCACCAGGCCCATCTGTGCCAATTCTGACGGCATTGTCTGAACGCTCTGGCGAAGGGAAACTCGTTTCTTGGAATAGAGTTTAATTAATTTGGCGGAAAGTCAGGGAATCATGACTTTTTAAACTTTGAAGTGTCCAAAGCCACCAGGTACAAACACAAAGGGTGGATACTTTTCAGTTGGAGGCAACCAAAATTACGATGACTTGTTCCAACCTTCAGGAAGAAGAGGAAACAGCGGTGTAGCTAACGACAGCCAGAGCCCACAGCTGATGGCCGCTGTTTCCACTTTGGAAAATTTCCACGCGGAAATAGTTCATGCACATAATAAAATGAGGTTGGTCAGCTAATGTAAGGAGAGTGTCTATAACTCTCCTGTTTCCAGCATGGTAGTGCGCGGTGCACCAATCCAATGCCAGGGAACTAGCCGTTAGTGCCAGAGTGATTAGAGCCCAGCAGAGGGTGCAGGAGCAATAACCGCTCAGGCATAAAATTGTAAATTTTATAAGAAAAACCCCAGTAAAAGTGACGCTGTGCACATATTGACAGGGGATAAGCGACCCAGGTTGGAGGGGATCTGGGTGAACAAATGGTGCACGAGGGGAGAGATGCATGGTCCTTGCAATGGCAAGGATAACAGAGCGTGAGACCTCTTCAAAGAGGTTTGCATACAGGAGTGATCAGAATATCATAAAATTTTAAAATAATTTAAACGGGGTAAAGGTTTATTTTGAGAAGTCAACCAACAAGGAATGTTGATCGGGGGAAAATTTATTTAATCTCAGATGGGGAAAATAGGGGTTATGCCACAGTGGGTCCAAGCAGCAACTCACCAATAGGGCAATACTGCCATCCAAGTTAGTAAAATAGGCTGAAACTGACTTCACTCAAGTTATTGACTGAAGTTGGATTTGACCTGAGCGCGTTATTTCATAGGAGAAATGGGTTTTGAAACCCTGTTCCTTGACTAACTGAACCAAACCATCCGCCTTAATTTGGTAGATAGTTCGTTTTAACGCTTGGGCTGCCATCAGGGGCTGGGCACTTGGCACCCCACTAGGACCAACCTGGGCATCTTTTGCCCTTACCCAGCGCTGGTCTAGGGTGTGCTTCAGGTCTAGGAGGCCCTGTAGCTTCACCTTTTAGGCCTCCAAGCGCCCAGCCTTATCTTTGGGGTTGATCCCCATTATGATTTCATGTGTACATGACACCAACAAAAAAATAAAGGCAGGATAAAAACAGAGCAAAATATGCTAAAAACCTGTTTAACCTCAAGCATACCAGATTAGGTTCCCCTAGCCTAGCATAGCTGAGGGGGAAGGGGGTGAATGGGTGTTTGAGGGAACGTGCAAGTGCAGATAGGAATGGAGTAGGTTATCACCTGAATGTGGTTGGAGGTTGAAAATAGTAATATTAAACTCATCAATAATCTCAGCTGTGTTTAACGCATCAATATAATCAGTCAGCTGATTTTCAACACACAAAAGTAAACTGGGCAGATGACCAAAATCAGTCTTTGCTTCAGAAGATTTACCACTATTAAAGCCACACATTTGTGCAGCTTGCATAGTTAATTTGATGGCCTTATGGCCCATCATGATAATCTCTTGTTTTGCAGCAAAGGGGAATTGATCTGGGAATTTGGGTCCTGGAGAACCATTTTTCAATGGTCCCAGCATAGCTTGAACACTATGCTACAATAAGGTATTTTCTGGGGTAGCCGCTGGTTCAGTTGCCATCTCAAACAGAGGTTTGTATTGTGGATAGCCCTTTTTTGGGCTAGAATGATGATGAGGAGCTGACTCTGATGACAATATAAAAAATCATCCCGTTTGAATACTGGATCCAGCCCATATGGACAATCATTATCATCCATCCAGTCAAGAACATCAAATGGTTTAGATTGGGAATGATTGGCCCAGTGACATATGAAGATTGAATAGGAGTTGAGGTAAGATTTTTAATAATTTTAAATTTGGTGGGCAGTGCCGACTGAGCTGAGACATTCATTTTGAATTTGCTAGTTGGATTCAACTGATTGGCTGATTTTGAATTAGCTACATCCGCAGGTTTTGAGGGATGGGGCGGAAGGATCATTCCCTATGCAAAAATTTTGGGTGAGAAGCTGAAAAGTTGCCAGCAACTGAGGAGGTGGGGGCTGAGCCCCCAACCTCTGTAAGGGCAGGGCACTTCCATTTCAAGTGATCTAACCCAAAACAGGAAGGGCAAATTGCCCACCCATCTTCAACGTGGGCCCATAAATGATGGTTGGGGGCCAATTTAATAAACAAATGAGGCAGAATCACCTGAGTGATTCCACAATTGTTGGGCCAAATTGTGGCAAATGCATGAGGGCCAGTAAGTTGTTTGGCCCATTATGGACCACAAACTGCAAAACAGGGTCTGCGCCATAAATGGCCAACCCTTCCACCAAATCTTGGTGGAGTACAGCAGGGGAGAGATGGGTGGGTAAACCTGTGAATTGCACCATGAGAGTGGTATACATGGGCAAATTTATATGAGTAGTGGGGAGCGGTGTATTTTTAAAAATAAGCGAGATTGTTGCCGCCATTGCAGCATCAGCCTCACTAGTAAATCTGAGGTCAAAATACCCCTTATAGGGACGAAAATTGATGAAGCCTGCAGGCTTCATCAAAGCCAAAACTTCCCCAATTATTTTTTGGTTAGAATAGGGAAATAATGTGCCATAATTGAAATGAAGGCTGAAGCACATGTTGCTCTGAGGTAGCACCAGGGGCTTTGCAGCACTGCCTGAGAGTGTGCAAGGTGGGTGGCGAGGTCCTTCAGCGAGACAAATTGCCCCACCAGACTGGGAGGGCTGGACCCTACCTGCAACCACTTGGGTACTGAGCAAAAAATGCTCGATGGTGCTGGCCCGCTTCCCCAGGAGGGAACATCAGCTGGCGCTGAAGCAGGCAACTTGGATGTTGGCTGCTGGCAATTTGACATTCATAATAAAATTAAATTTTTATTAAACTTTCCAACTGATTTGACTGATTTGATTTTTTAAAATTTCAAAACTGATCATTGCAAGAGAGAAAAGCTGTGTCACATACTCAATGATTTTAAGTATAAAGAGATGTTTTAGTAGCAGTTTGGTGTTATTTGATTTATATGATAGGTTTTTTTGTTTGGCTGAGTGGTTGATGGATTTTGTTCAAATTGATAGGATACAGTTTAGTTTTGAGGGGTGATTAGTTATTGGTTGTTTTGATAAGTTCAGTTAGCTTTACCTGAGTGGTTGGTGGTTTTTAGTTGATTCAATTGAGCAATTAGATTTTGCTGAGTGGTTTTATTTATCTATAATATAAAATTAAATTAATAATTTCAAAATCTGAAATTTTATAGACACCATAGCAAAGCATGGGTAAATCAGCTAGTACTTACTAAATTAATGGGCAGATACTTGACCAATACTTATAAAAGCAAGATGGGACCTAAGTTGGAGCATCCTCTATTTTTGAGGAAGATGATCTCCAATTTGGTCCAGTATTTTCAGAGGTATTTGCAAACAAACTTAGAAAAAACAAACAAAAAAACATACATACAGGTCAAATTGATAACCTTCTTCTTTTTCAAAGTTGGTAAAAAAACAAGATTTTTTGTTAAAACATTTAAGGGTTAATAAAGCACATTCACTGATGTATTGACTGACTGACATCTGAAACCATCAAGTCTGATAGGTTTAATATATTTGGGTGTGTGGGTGAGAATTGGTGAATCTATATATATATAAATGGATGTTGGTATATTTGTCTGTCTGTGTTTTATAGACTCTGACACCATTTGCCCAATTGTGATAAACTTTGGTAAGTTATGTGCATGCCTGAGATGGTTTATGAATTTTAAAAATTATTAGTTTCATAGTATAATAAAAAGTTTTATATAAAAAAAGTAAAAACTCTATATTTACTTCAATGGTATTTGCTATATTGTTACAGCTGAGCAGTTTAAAATTTGTTTGATTTGAGTATTTATATGGCTTTGTTAAGTGTTTAGTGGTTATTTGGCTCTTTAGAAGTTAATCTAAATCAAAACTTTGAATCAAAAACCCAATTGATTTTAAAAATACCTCCTCCAGCATAATTAGCTTAGCTTTTGGCTCTAAAATTAAATTTTATAAAGTTTGGTTGTTTAAATCCTGGTGCAATCACTTTTATTTAATTACTTTTTATCATTAAAACTATTTATATAGTTAAAGCTAATATTGCAAGTGTAAGTAAAACTAAAAAAATGATGAGCTAATGTAGTAATAAATATAAATTTAAGAATCTTATCTATATATAAAATTAGATGTTGGTATATATCTCTATGTTAATTATCCAGTCAAATTTCTCAATTCATTGTAGACTCCTGGAATGCCACCTCACATATTAACCTTAAAAGTTTGCTCAACAATATTGTTCCTTCAGAATCTGAACCTTCCAAAGTTGTGCAATGGAACCAGACTTTCCATAAAAAACTGATGGCAAATGTGATTGAAGAAACAACAATTAATGGCAAATGTAAAGGAGAAAATGTGCTGATTTTTCTCCATCTAGTACTAAAAAAAAAAAGATGTGCTGATTTTGTACATTCTAATAATTCCCACTGATTTGCCCTTCACATTCAAACAACTACACTTTCTTGTGCGTCTTCTGTGCATCTTGCTTTTGTGATGATAATAAACAAAGAATAAGGGCAGTTGCTGTGCATTGCCAGATTAAATTTAGAGAATTCATATTTTTTACATGGTCAACTATATGTTGCTTGCTCCAGAGTAGGAAATCCAGAAACTTTATGTATCTATTTACCAAATAAGAAAACCAAAAATATTGTTCATCCACTTGTATTACACTAGAAGTTAGTATTAGTTTCAATTATTTTAAGTTGGTTTAATTATATAGTAAATAAAATAGTCAAAAATATTGTTCATTCATATGAATTATTCATAAAAAAATTATATAGTTTATCATCTATTTATACCGATAAAATAATAGAATTTCATCAGTATGAGTTATCTTTCATTTTTTTGTATTTTTACACAATGCATTATAGATTCTAGATTACGTACAGACTATCCATTTTTATATAAATAAATATACAAATGCAGGAAAACGTCAGCTGGGTTCTGCTAGCTATAATATAAAATTTAAATTAATCATTTCAAATCAGCTGATAATAAATAAACCCGAGCAAGGCCATGTAACTCCACTAGTATTATCTAATAATTTACCAAATTGCTCACCTGAAACTAAACAAAAATCAGTGCTAGAGTTTTAAGTAGATTATTATAAATTATTAACCATTTCAATAATTTGATGCATATAAGCATCCAAAAAGGGGGTGATGTAAATATAAAAATGTATATTTGCACTCAAAAAATGAGGGGTATGTAAATCTAAAAATGCATATATGCATCCAAAAAATGAGATCTACATATAATTTATAATTTTATTCGAGGTGGGCCGACCTGGGGACGATACCGCACCGATTAGGGAAGTGAAGAAAATGGGAAAGGAGGATAAAACCCGGAAAACCTCCATGCGCGGCGTATGATAGGCCAGGAACTCTATGGACCGCCTTTGCTATTTGCTATCTCGGTTCGGGGCATTGGCACGCAAAACCAACACAGTCAAAATCGTCCCCTACCCAAAGTCCATTATCGGGATCGAACTCGGGAGGCAGTGGTGAGATTTACATATATTTTTCAAATTTATTGAATATTTGTGTTACGGACAAGGACCAAAATGATTACAAAAAAAATTGGAAAATAGAACATCCAAAAAAAGCTCTAAAAAGTTTGAAATAATTGAGAAATTATGAATTCTCAATAAAACCCTTTTTGAGTTGCCACCATATTTTGAACTGAGTTATAATAGACATTTAAAATATATCTACTCAGCACTGTATATTCTAAGTTGCTTATAGTTTACACTTGGACCCAATCCAATATAAGCTTTAGTTTGTATTTGTGAGAAAATTCTATAAATCAGGGTGGAAGATGGTGCCAACTTCAAAAAGAGTCTTATTGAGGATTCATAATTTCTCAATTTTTTTATACTTTTTAGAGGTTTTTTTAAAATGAGGTTCTTTTTTCCCATAAAAAAAGTTAAGAATATTCTTTTTTTCTAAAAAACTTTACCCAAGTTCTTTTCTCCCCAAAAAATTGGTGAATTTTAAAAGAGGCTCTTTTTCCTACTTTTATTAAATATTACTATCTCTATATATATCATTTTTGACCCTTACTATGTCTCTATAAAATTAAAACTCATTGTATATATATTATATATAGTATCTTATAAACAAATATACTAATAATTTATTTTATCAAATTTAGGTGATTTTATTGGTCAAATTATACTAAATTTACTGATCGCCATCTACAGTAATTCATTTTATTATATTTGGTTGCTTTTATTAGTCAATCTATGGTAAATATACTGATCGCTAGTTAAAATAATTCATTTTATCAAATTTAGATGAGTTTATTGGTTAAATTATGCAAAAATGATAGCCATCTATAATAATTTAAGCTCATTCCGCTATGATCTCATACTGCCTGGATTTTGAATATACCCCCAGCCATAGGATATATATCAAAATGTGATTGCGCGAGGATTCGAACAACCGACCTTTATAAAATTTAAGTTTAGAGCCAAAAGCTGAGTTGATTATGCTTGAGGAGGTTTAAAAAGTGCTTCGAAGCTATCGCTTCACCAATGCCGGAATTAAATTTATCTGGAGTTGTCTTAGTCCCACAAGTATCCATCGCTTCTAAGCCTATTTTGATATACTTACTAAATTAATGGGCAGATATTTGCCCAATACTTACAAAAGTAAAATGGGACCTAAGTTGGAGCATCCTCTATTTTTGAAGAAGATGATCATCCAAATTGGTTCAGTATTCTCAGAGTTATGCGCGAACAAACATAGAAAAAAACATACATATAGGTCGAATTGAGAATCTTTCCTTTTTCAAAGTCGGTTAAAAAGTGGGAACATCGGCTAGAAAATTTTTGCAAAAGTTAAGGGCCAAAAATAGAGGAATTTTTTTTGAAAATCAGTGAAAGGGTTAAGTAGATTTAGGATAACCAACTCACAACCACAAGGGCAACAGCGAAGCTGTTAGTCCGAGTGGCTCAAGCATATTGTTGGCACAGCCTTTAGGCCAACAGTCGGGGACTGGCGGACCGTAGGCAAGTTTTTGACCTTCCGCGGTCCGGACCTGGACCGCGGTCCGCCAGTTGCCGACCGTTGCTTCAGGCTGTCAGTGCGAGCTCATAAACAAACCCGAGCAACGCCGGGTAACTCCGCTTGTTTTCAAACTCGCTTGGGCCCTCATTGGATTTTGTTGGCATCAATTCAACTTCAGACAGTTTTAATTTGATTTAATTTATTGAATGAATTAAGTGAATCTCGATTCTCGACACCACCTAAATTATGGGACTAATCGAGAGTGACCTGAACCCAGACACTTCTCATAGAGGAGCTTAATGGTAAATAGAAACAACATAAAAAGTATCATAGTATTTGATGGCAACTGAGTACGATTGTATATGATGGAACCCTTATGAATATTAAGAGCATTTGTGATATAATTCCCACATCCGCTTTTCCATTAAAGCCTAAATTTAAATAATCTTTAAAAACTAGAAATCTACAAATTCAGATGTTGCAAAAAGATCAGTACATGGTTTTATTATTTCATTGCTGGCATATTGAAAAATGTACACATTCTCTACTTGGTTACAGGATTGTATGCTCATTTGAGGTAAGCTAATGCTTTATCTCTCATAGATGCACCATACCAGATACAATAGATCTTTTTGGCGGTAAAAATATAACAGTAATTTTGTGGTTAACAAGTCGATTTTCAAGCGCTTCTTTGATATACAAAGAACACTTAGTGGCGGTGGCTCACTTTCTCATGCAGAAGTACTAGTCATTGTGTTTGCAGACATTTTATTGATGTCTGAAAAACACTAAGTTACTCTTTTGATAAACCATAAGATCACTAACCTTTGGTTAGCTTATTGAATTTTAAATCTAAATATGAATTAGTCTGGGTGAAAAGGCAGGTGTATTCTCTATTGTCTATAGTGTTTTGAAGTATATAATACAAAAGGCTTTTGTGCTCGTGTGGCGCAATTGCCCAGCGCGTAAGACTGTTAATCTTGAGGCTGCTGGTTCGATCCCAGCCATGAGCGTAGCTTTTTTAGTGTATTGGTTATCACATCTGCCTTACAAGCAGAAGGCCTTTGGTTCGATCCCGAACAAAAGCATTTTTTATCCTCCATCATGACATCCTTACTTTTATATGCTTAGTTATATATTGCTTGATTAAACCATTCTTTTCTAATTATATTAGGTTAGTCTTATCAATATTTTCAAAATAAAAATAAATTCTAGTTTAGTATAATTTTAAACCAGTTTGCATAAAATTGCTAAGGTTTACACAATAAAAGATTATACAGCTAAACTTTGTATAAGTACTTCAGCTTATCCCCATAAGAATATTGTTCCTTAAAAGAACTAGTGTAAAGATAAATTTAGTATATATACCAAAATTTAAATGTCTTAACTACAGTTATAAAGCTCATTGTATTAAAATTTTATAAATTCAACTAATTTATTATAAAGGGTAGATTAATATACTAACCACTCTGTTAAAAGTAAACATCCAATGCTAAGCAAACCATAATGCTGATCATAGTTGTAAGTCAGGGAGGATACCCCAGTGGTAGAGTATGAACCCTCTACCACTGCCTCCCGAGTTTGATCCCAGTAATGGACTTTGGGTAGGGGACAATTTTGACTGTGTTGGTTTTGCACACCAATGCCCCAAACTGAGATAGCAAATAGCAAAGGTGGTCCATGGAGTTCCTGGCCTATCATACACCGCACATGGAGGTTTTCCAGGTTTTATCCTCCTTTCCCATTTTCTTCACTTCTCTAATTGGTGCGGTATCATCCCCAAGTCAGCCCACCTCAAATAAAAGTTAAATCATAGTTTTAAGTCTGAGGGGAGCATCCCCTCTGTTTGAACCAGGTGGTGTTTCTGTTCCCAACAAATAAGGGTTCAAAAAGGGCAGCTGTCCCTCCTGTTTCACTGGGCAATCTCACCCATGTGACAGATGAGTGATAAGTAACAGTGCTTCCCTTGAAGATCCCACCACCTATCCCCACAATTGCCTCTGCCAAATTAGTACAGAAAATTGAGAAAATCTGCACCAATATACTTGAATGCCACCACTCCCATGGGCCAAAAGGTTCTTATGAAGTCAATGGCAATGTGCCCTCAAAATCAAGGTCTGAAAGCCTTAACCCCTTGGCAACAATGCCTGATGGGCATGCACATTCAGTAAATAAGGAATTAAGTGTCAAATTCTCAGAAAAACTTGCTAATGGCATAGCCATTAGGAAATGTTGTTGACAGTTCAAAACCTGCTCCAAAAATATTAGGGAAAAAGACCAATGGGTGTGAACCTCTTAATAAGAATGTGTCAGTGTCAGATCCTCAGTTAAACCCACTAATGGCATTGGGTGATTGGGAAATGTTGTTGTTGATTTGGAACTCCCTAGAAAACATTGGAGACAAAGCCTAACAGCATGTACCTCCTATAATAAATGTTGCTGACAGCCCAAAACCCTCCTCTCAAATATTAGGCTTATTGTTTGATGCATCTTGCTTGGCCAAACAGATTTCAAAGCAATTGGGTGCAAGCGGGTTAGGTATCCCAAACCCATTCCTGACCTCTTGGGACTGCTCCTATGTGGGGTGGCCTTAAGTGGTTCCCATTTCCTGTTGAGTGAGATGCTACCATACTAATTGTCAAAGATGTGGGGAAACAACAATTCAGGTATCCAAGGATGAACTGACAGCAACTTGGCCTGATGCCAACAATTTCAAAGGCAGTTCAAATTTAGTTATTTTTCCCCCTTGCTCAAAGTTTGCTGGGGTAGGTTAAATCTTGAGGGCCCTGATCCCAAGTCTTTCTAAGCTATTCCCAAATCAATCATCTATTTAAGAAGTCATAACACACTGAAAAATTGTCAATTAATTTTCCATTTCTAAATTCAAAAACAATCCTGATTCCCAAAAATTTCTACATTTACAAATGACAAAATTCTAAACCTATCCTTATCAATTTATTTGAACACACAAACCCACAGGCCCTGGGGCCATAATTGTCTGGTTCATTGCCAAGTTCGTTTTTACATTAATGACCCACTGGCACTCACTGAAGAAATCCTTTTGATCTAAAATAAACGTCATTCCAGTGGCAGTGCCTCTGGAATTTGGGCTTGCCATTTGGGTGCTATAGCATCCAGACTGGCAGGCGAGTCTAAACTTAACTTTCTGCACTCATGACATAATCAACTGTCCATTATTATTAGCTATTTCCACTCTTAATGTCAAGATGGATGCAGCAGTGGTAACCTTCTCTCAGATGAATGGGGTTGTGAAAGAGTTTTACTATGGCCGCACTGCACAAGTATCTCTAACTTTGACTCAGTCCACCCTCCAATGTGGGATTTTCATGCTTGAAGCCACCAATGTGGCCTTGGTTTTGGATCCCAGCTCCAAAATCAGCACCTGTATTAATTTAAAAATCAACTCTGCCCCCATGCCCATGTTAGTTTATTCTGGCACTCCAGCTTATAAATCATCTGATCATGTCACAAACCTTGTGATTCCCCCCAATCTAGTTGCAATCTCTTCTTTATCAATGGACTTGACTGTATCTGCCAATAACAGAATTCTGCCTACTTTTTTATTACTAATGAACATTAGTATCAGAGCACACCAGGTGTCTTTTGAGGCCTTGGTTGACACTGGAGCAATGGGTAACTTTATGAGCCTATAGTTGGACCACTAGATTGATCTTGACCTAGATGCGGGTCCTAAAGTTATGGTCGCTTCATCAGCCTCCCAGTCATCATATAAAATATGGCGCCCAATACCTTTCTTGGTTCACCAGTTTAGTTTTTGTGATCATTTTTTCAGCAATTCTTAACCTCATGTTTCTGGTAATTTTGGGTGTGGGATGGTGGTGTCAGCAGCATTCAAGGATTCACCTTGAGTCTAGTATGTTGTCATTCTCCAATGGTCAGATGAAAGGTGAGTTTCTATTAGTGGATACTCTTACTAAAGCTCAAGGTTGCAGTTCAATTACTTCCCTTGTTTCCCACGTGACTAATATTAGATTTTCCAAAAGCGTTATGGGTTATAAAAATATTTTTGACTCTGAGAAGGTGGACTGTCTACCCCTACAAACAGAATTTGACTCAGGGTTTAAGATTGAGGTGCAGGTGGTGAAAATTAACTGACCATAGTACCCGCATACAGTGGAGGTGGAGGTTGACCTCTGCATGGTTGGATGGCATGCTCAAGAAGGGTGGCTCTTCAAAGAAGCTTCCCCATTTGCCTCTCCCATCATCTTTGCAAGAAGGCAATGGTTCCCTTCATCCCTGCATGGATTAAGGTTACCTTAATAAGATCACAGTCCACAATCCCTCCCTATGCCTTTGGAACAGACAATTGGGCAAGCAATTGCCAAATTGCATGTGTTCTCAAAACTTGACCTTGTTAATGCTTAAATCAAATTTGGGTGAAGGAATGTAATTAATGGCTTATTGCAATCTGGACAAAACAGAAGCATATTCCAATTTTGAGTGATGCCTTTTGGGCTAAAGAACGCGCCAGCCATATTCCAAAGGATGATTGATAGTGTGATGGGTGATCTCCGGTTCACCTTCATGGTTGCATACATTGACATATCTTGGTACACTTCCCTACTCCCAAACATCATGATTAGGACTTGGATGCCATAATGGCTGCCTTACATAAGACGTGCCTCTTTGTAAAGCCTTCAAGATGTGAGTTTTACAGGGAGGAGGTTACCTTATTGGGCAATATTGTTTTAAAAAGATGGTTACGCCAATCCCCAAATAGTTGGATGCCATCCATGAATGGCCAACTCCAACGACTCAAAAGCAATTGAGAAGCTTCTTGGGTACTATCATTTTCTTATTAATAATAAGGGGGTGGAAGGCGAGTCAGTAGGGCATATAGCTACCAACCTGAAGGTTGCAGGTTCGATTCCCACCCTTCATACATCGATTGGGGTGCCAGCCAAAGGAAGCTATTGGCAGTTAGTAGGTATAATAACATGAAAACCTTACCCATGATGTAACCAGAAAAATCTGAGTCCTGATCCGGTGGTGAAAAAAACTTCTATGACAGAGTTGACCCTGCTCAGGTTTCATGTCAATACTTTCTTTATTTTGGTAATGTCCGTCCCTTGGTCAGCTTGCCTCAAAAATAAAATCATTTTCTTAATAAAATTCTCCCCTGCCCTGTCTCAGTTAGATGTCCTATTTCATCCGCTCACAGGCAAGTATGTTCCCTCTTTTTGGACACTAGTGTGCCAGCAGGCATTTGAGTAGATTAAAGAGGTGTTATTGTCAGCCCCTGTTGAGAAATTGATATGACTGGATGATAAGCTATACATTCTGGCCAGATTTTAAATTAGAGTCAAGGCGAGCCTTGAGATTGAGTGGAAAATTTATTAATGTGAAGAAAATCAATTTATAGCCTTGATAGCTCAGTGAATTGAGGGAATTCTTCCAAAACCTTGGATATATAGAAACTCCTAAAATGGAATGAATAAGATATTACTAAGCAAAAAGGTGGATTTATCTAGAAAATTAAGATAAGAGTTGAGCATAAGAATGAGATAAGGATGTTTTTTGGTAGTCCGCAGATAGGTTCTGCATTTTTATATTACAATAAAAGTGTCAATCGGTGCAATTGCTCCATATCTTATATATATCGGTTTTTATTAAAGATTGGTGACCTGCATATCATCCATTTTGTAGCTCAGTGGCTAATACCCTGTGCAAACCAGCTTGGTTAATTTAAACCATTTTTCCAAAAAGTTAACAGTGGTGCTCACTAAATGGGACACTGGTCAACTGTAGCATTCTTAGACTAGGGCATCATGGCAAGCTTGTAAGTCTTGAGGACCATCCCTTGCAACTAGATAGGGATCAACACCCCTTCTGGACGAAAAGGGGCCATAAGGCTCCAGTGGACCCTCTGTCACAGCTGGGCGACCTAGCCCATGTGATAGATGAGCGCTGGGTGACTGCCTTCCCCCCAAAGATACCCCATTACCACCTCTTCCCCCTCCTCAACCCTGGTAATTTGATAGAAGGAGTCTGCAGGGAGATTGTGCACACCAGGGGGCATAGACAGGCCCCTGAATCCACCCATTCCCCAGATAAATTATATCAGAATTTTGGAAAAACAGCAATTCCAAACATCAGAGCCCAGCCTGCAAATTCCAGACTGGGGGAGCCAGTACTGACTGGTCTGCACCAGAAATCAGATCAGGATATGGCTTGGACCTCAAATCAGGGCCAAAATGTCTCAGACCATCTGCCCCAACACTCTGAAATGGATCCATGGAGTTCAGATTGCACGAGTAGTCTAATTGAGGGATTGTTTTGAGTTGCAAATAATCCTATCCAGAACCCCTGCCTCCTGGGATGAATCTGGAACACCCAAACCATGTGAACAGGCTGACTCAGATGACCAGGACCCAGATTGGTAGTATTGACTTGTTTTGGCCCCAGTAATCTGAAAAAATTTGCAAAAAGTTTTCTTGACTTTTGCCAAAATCTGAGCATCATTATACCCCTCTGAGCCAGCCAACCAAATCCCATTGCCAAACCCCAAATGCCCAATCCCTCAATACCTTCCCCATGCATTCATCCTAGTTCTTAAGGCAATTGCCCTGGCTGAGGTAGTTGTCAGTTCATTCTCTTATCTTTTGATTAATAAAATTCGAATTCCCCATCTAGTTTGCTGCGAGCTCCATCTGCCTTATCAATTTTACAAAATTTTGCTTATCAATCTGACAAAATGTGCAATCTACCAAGTTCTCCTGCCAATGTTCGCCAACTGGGTTATCCAGTCGCTTGACCCTGCCACATGGCAGTGGATCGCAAATGCAATAATCCACCTCACCCTCAATGATAAAACTGCTGCTTTGTTTTTTTCTGCAAATCCATTTAACAGAGATCCTCCCATCCGTTTGGTTGCCAAGTCCTCCAAAACTGCTCCTTGGCTAGAGCAGCACCCAAGAGCCCCCACCCCGCCACTTGTGGACTTGGCTTCCATAACTGCCTCAGCCACTGTTGGCTCAGTCTGCCTGTGGGACCTTGAGCGTCCCCTCCAGGGGAAGCTCAGTACCAACACCTCTCGTGGGTCTTATTTTACCTCCACTCACACTTCCAACCATGTGGAGGCCTTTGTGCCATCCCTCGCTGGTGCGCAAGCCCCCCTACTCAAATTCAAAGGCCAGAAACTGCAAACCCTGGAGGAGTAGTCATTCTCCCTGCCTCTCCCACCCTTGGGGGTTGCCCCACAAGACTTGCGGTTGCCCCCAATGAAACCATCTGATTTGCCTTGGGGGCCTTCAGTACATTACTAAACTTTTTTATTTCCTCAGTCTCCCATAGAGACCCACTCTTATTAGTCACTCAGACCACTATGCCCTTGGCATTCTGGGCCCTCCACTGGGTGCTCACGCACCCTGACTGGGAGCCCAGTATAGTTCTTCTTAGCCGAATCTATGACAAAGCCCTCACACTTTATGCCAAAATCTAATTAGATTTCATGATTGATAAACCTGGGAAGCAATGGAATCATCCAATGAAGAACTGGCACTTTTCATGGTGACGGAGTCAGGGGATGAGGATACTATGGTCAAATTTCAGTTTGATGATTGTCCCGCACTGGCTTCAGATCAACAGGGCAGGTCCACAAAAGTGACCCTTCAGCAACTGTAGGGTAATATGGAATGGCTTTTGTGAGGGTAACGCCTTTATAAAGATGATGTAGGGGAGCATGCACTGAGTTTGTTTTATAACCAATGGGACCATGAATCTCATTATGCGTTGTATATAACTCACCTTGACGTGACCACCTTGGGGCTGTCTCGCCAGCTCAGCACCCATGGAAATGAGGAATACTTGGTTGCATACGTGCAGCCTTTGATCTGCCAGCTACTGCATGTGTTGGCCCACCATAAAATTGAAATTGAGGATGTCATTAAGTTTATTCAAGCGCAGCAGAATGACACTCACCTTTTACTTGACCACAGTGATCACTCTTTTTTGGAGGTTCAGGGGCGCTTGTGCATGTGGGCAGTCATGTTGTGGACGTCCGCCGTCACTTGAATGAATTAGTCACACAGTTGAATCATGAGTTACCCCAAGTGATAGGGAAACTTTTAGACCAGCGTAGCCTATCAGTGGAATGGATCCAGGATGTCACAACATTGGGTAGCAACACCAAGCGGTTTATGATAGACCTTGTGGAATGGGCTGAAGGGATCGAAGCAGCGGTGGATCAGACTAGAGACTGGGTTACCCTGATAGAGCGGCGGATAACAGATCACGTTGGCTCCTTGGCAGTCAAATTTAGTCAACTTCTCATTGGGCGGAGTAACCAGCAAATGGCTGACCACGTGACAAGCTCTTTTTTGGCATCCTCAGAATACCGCCAGTTACTATTCAGATTACTCAGTTAGAAAGTGCTAGTCAGGCATCTTGGAGATGAGCTATTACCCTTCCATTCATTGAAACGGTGGAGTATGCTGATATGCAAAAGCGTTTGGATACCCTTTGTCAGGCCAATGAGGAACTGGTTTGAGAATGAGCCACTCTTGTTAATCAAGTAGACAAAGCAAACCAACAAGCGCGTGACATTGAGTGGCAGAATGCGAGAATGCAGGAAACAAAAGAGGATGTTATATCACAGCTTCAGGAAATGGAGCGTGAACTGAACTCTGAGCAGGAATTCTGCCGCAAATTGCAAAGTGAGTTCAAAGTGCTTAAACAGGGGATGCATAACAGCTGGTGTTAGTAATATTTGGTCAAAGCTGAGCAAGATATTGAAGAACATTTTGCTGAACAGCCTAGTAAGGGGGAAAGGGTGCAGTCAGTAGTAAATCTGGAGAAGAATGCTACATATAGGCCAGCGAGTATCCCTTGGGGTCATGGCAGTTCCACATCACAATTCAACTTCTATCAGTCCACTTTGGCAGATTTGCATCCATCCGCATGACCCTATTCTAGTCCACAAGGGGATCTTCCCCTTGGCCGTTTAGAACCTATTTTGGCTGTTCCTCACACCTGGAGCCTGGAGTGAGGTGATTTTATAAAGATCAAGAAGTTACCGCCTTTCAGTCATGATGGGAACATGCATGGATATTTTAAATGGTTTAAATTCTTTGTAGAAGAGGCATTAGATCAGTGGAAAGTAATGCTGTTTCTTTCTGCTATGTATGTTGAGAGTGCCGACCAAGTCACTCTGTTACCTTAAAATAGTTCCATATCTTATCAAGGGGTGAAGGAGACTTGCTCCATCTGTTTGGGGGCACGGCTAATATGGCGCAGCGCAAGACAGACTTTCTGACCATACAGTTTCACAAAAAAAGAGTCCCTGATGGAGTTTGCAGAGTGATTTAAGAATGAAGATCATGTGTTAGTGGGAGCCAATATCTTAACCAATGAGGATGTAGGCATAGCTAGGACGGTAACAGTCAAAACATATCACAAACTGCATAATGTTATGACTCACATACTGAATGAAGATGTGGGGCTTATTCAAATCATTAACACTTTGTGACATCTTTCCACTATGTTCAGTGCTCCTAATGTGGAGCGGAAGGCCCCTGTCACCGCCGCTGCATAATCAGCGTTAAATGGACAGCAATGACCCAGTTATAATTTGTTGGGAATATTAATCAACTCTATATGTTGGTGGATCCTTTCTTCCCTCCTTACTCTCAGGCGCCTGAACCCCGCCTAACTTAAATACTTCAGTAAACTTTTGACCTGGCCCTTCAGGAGTAAACTATTAATAGGAGCCATTTTATAAATACTTGTTTCTCATGTGGATAAAGAGGGCATTGTGCGGCTAGTGTCCCAGGCAACCAGCAGGTGCATGTAGTGCCATCTTTTATGATCAAGCAGGGAAAAGATCAAGCGGAGTAGAGACAAGATGCTCTACCTCTGCCAATTCGAAATTTTATTGACTTTAACAATTCCCAAGGGTTTCTTTGCGTTGGCCCCGGTACCCAACATGACAACTTATTATACTAACAACTTCCAGCCAATACCTCCGTCTTCATTCAAGGGAGCGACTATCCCCCTTCAGGCTCTGAGTTCTGCCAAGATGTGCAAAAGCCATATGCATGGCAAATACTTGAAAAAATTGGCACCAGTGATGCTGGGCCCTCAACGGACGTTGCCTCCCTAGTGGGGTTAACGTAGCAATTCCAGTAGAAAAATTCTCCCAAGTTATCCTTATGTTGGTATGAGTATATTCTCTTTACTTGATAGCATAAAGCCCTTGGACGTTCACATAATAAATACCAATGGTTCTTCTTATTTGAGAGTGTACCTACTGTGATAATTTTGTTCAGAACACAATATTCTGAGCTATTATAGATACTGATGCCCCAGTTAATATAATCTACACCAAGATTGTGTCTAAGCTTCCGCTAAAGCCTGATGTGGATCACAGAGTAGTGTATGGGACCTTGGGGCGCAGAGCACTGTGTCCAAAGGAGTTTACAGTGCGTTACCTCTGAGATTTGGTTCAGTGAGGGCTTCCGCTCAGGCGATGGATTTTTCCATTTAATAACTATGACATATTGATTGGTGCAGCGTTCATGAGGTGATTTGGAGCCATGGTTGATATGGCGGGAGAAAACATTATTATCTTGGGAAAACAGATCCCCATTTACTTTACCTCTAGCAGAATCCCAAAGGGCCCATTCTGCTCCAGCCATATCAATTTGGCGTATAATGATGGGATGATTCCTGTTTGATATTCGCGGATGAAGCGCAGAAACAGAGCCCTCATCAACCAGATCTACGAGTATAAAGGTATTATGATACAAGCTTTAATCACTGAGCATACCTTCTGGGCATCAAATCATAATAGGGACCAAGTTAAAAATAGATGTCCCTGAAGGGCTATATGGGGAAATTGTGGGGCCCTACCAGCAATTGCAGCTTAAACCCCATGTGGCTCAAGGGCTACTGTTACCAGGAAATAAGGAGATGAAGGTATTGCTAGCAAACCTACAGAAGGAGTCATTGATGATCCAAAGGCACCAAGTGGTGGCCTATTTACACTTGGTCCCTATTGACGAGGTTCACCATATTGTTGACTTTGGATTGTGGGAGGACCTCGGCCTACCAGTAACTTCCCAATTAAGCGTAATGGCAGTGGTTCCATGGGAAGCTCTAACCAAATTGTTGGAGGAACAGAAAGATAGAAAGATGGCTTTATTTGAAAAATACTGAGATATTTTTGCTTCTGATGACCATGATTTGGGGTGCGCATCAGGGGTGGTGCATTGAGTAGAAACATGAGATCACCCTCCCATTTAATTATAGCTTATTCAGTGCTCAAAGGTGGAGGAAATGGTTGTCTTTTGAGGTAGACAAATTGATTAACCAAGGGATGTTAGAGCCTTCTAAGAGTCCGTTGGCATCACTGCTGATTACTGTTAATAAAAAAAGATGGCACAAACTGGGTGGTCATTGACTATCAAAAGCTCAATAGCATTATAAAGAAAGATTCCTACCCCCTCTCACAGATTAATGATGCGTTAGATCAACTTGGAGGGGCTAATTATTTTTCTGCCATAGATTTGATATTGGAGTACTGACAAATTGAATTGCCAGTGGCAGAATGTAAGAAATGTGCTATAATCACTTTGTTGGGGCTGTTCCATCCTATACATATGCCACAGGGTTTATTCAAAGCCCTGGATACGTTACAGAATGCTATGGATATGATCTTAGGTGACTTGAAGCTGTCCTGAGTTTTAGTTTACCTCTATGATATTAATATGTTCTTGCAAACATTTACAGAGCCTCTTAGCTACTTAGGACAAGTGTTCCAACAACTCGCTGACACTAATATCAAGATCAAGCATGTAAGTGTCAATTTTTAAAGAGCAATTGGAATGTCTTGGGCTCATGGTGGAATTAAAAGGGCTTAAACTGCAGTCAGTGAAGATTGAAGCTATAAGCAAAATGAACTAGTCAGGTAATAAACGAGATATCCAAGACTTTTTTGAAATGGTCAGTTACTACTGGTGGTTCATTCCTAACTTCAGTTGTATTGGGGCACCTCTCTTTAAGTTGTTGAATAAAAATGCCTCTTTTGACTGGAAAGAACGATGACAAAACACTTTTGATGTCTTAAAATCGCATTGGTGAGCGCCCATTTTGAAATACCCTAACTTCTTTTAAAATATATAGTGCAAATGGATGCATCATTTTCTGCCATAGAGGCAGTATTATCTCAGAAGGATGATGACAGCGTAGAGCACCCTGTTATGTTTTGTAGCTGAAGCTTAAACTGTCATGAACGAAATTACACTTTGACTGAGCAGGAGTGCTTAGCGGTGATATATTCATATAAAAAGTTTTGAGTATACCTCCACGGGGTGAAATTCCAAGTGGTAATGGATCATGCATCCTTGAGTTGGCTGCAAAATCTCCAAAAACCTGAAGGAAGGCTCGTGAAATGGGCGTTGAAGCTCCAAGAATATGATTTCGAGATTGTACACTGGATGGGAGAAAAACATTAAAATGCAGAGTGTCTTTTATGGTTACTAATGGTTGCTATTATGGCGGATTTGGCTGACATTATGTATGAGAAGATGGTGTTGCGCAAATACCATGATGAGCTGTCACAAATGATCAAAGTGTTAGATGGGCTTAAACAGGATACTTTTTTATGCAATAGTGATTATTTAAGCGGATTGGGGAATTGACGCTGACTTTCCCTAAACCTTCTTCTAGACCAGCTATTATTATGGATGCACATTGGGCGGTAGGGCATGGTGGGTTGCAGAAAACGTTGGAGTTTTTTGTGACCTCTCTACTATTGAGAGAGAATACATTATGATGTGCTGGAGATGATAGCTGTTGTCATCAGTGGTAAGTGGAGAAACCTTTCTACAAGAAGACCACATACCAGCTGGCTAAGCCCCGCTTTGCATTGCATACTGCTTCTCTTAATGTGGTGGGGCCTTTGCCAACTGATGCAAACCAATCTAAGTATATAATTGTAGAAATTGATCATGTGACAAGGTGGATAAAAGCCGGATCAATTAATGATTTGGGGGCAGTCATAACTTCCAAGTTTATTATGGAGTGTGTCATACAATGACATGGCTGTCAACAGTTCATCTTAACGGACAACTGAACCAATTTCAATTTGCATATCCTGCCCAAGTTGAACGAACTGATGACAATCTGTGGGGTTTGACTACACCCTACCATCCTGAATCCAATGGAAAGGTGGAATGGGTCAACAAAACAATGGTAAACGTACTTTGTAAGCTTGTGAAAGATCGTCCCTCTAAATGGAGTATCTCATACCCACAGGTGTCCTTGCATAAAATTTCAGCTCCAGTTTGTCCAACAGTAAAAGTCTTTTTCAACTGCTTTATGGTAGACATCTGGCTTTACCTGCCCTGCTTTACTCTTGTGTGGAGGATACTGGAGGCGTGGAACTTCAGCATTATTTGACAATTTTAAAAGAGATGCTGATAAAAACTACAAATGGAAGCATATTCTACCAGCTTGGCTAAGGAGATCTGGGATCAGGCGGCTGACCAGGTTAGACATAAAAGACTCCAGCAGTTCACTGTAGATCATGTCTTGGTCCACAACCAACATGGATGTGGATGGAAGGACAAGCTCACTAACATTTGGACTGGGCCATTTGACATAATCAAGAAGACTGGTTTTGATGTCTCTATCATTAAGGAACCCACGGGTGGTCAGATTATCAACAAAATTCACATGAAATTCCTTCAATAATACAAACAATAATAGCATATAATCCAGTCTAGGGGGTAATGTCAAGAAATTGATATGACTGGATGATAAGCTATACATCCCAGAAGATCGTAAGTTATAGTCAAGGAAAGACTCAAGATTGAGCAGAAAATATATTGATGTGAAGCAAATTGATTGTAGCCTCAATAGCTCATCAAATCGAGGGAATTCTGCCAAAACCTTGAAATAGATGGAAACTTAAAAAGTGGAATTAATAGGAGAGTACTAAGCAGAAGGGTGGACTTGACCTAGAATATTGAAATAAGAGTTGAGCGGAAGAATGAGAGTATGAGGTTTTTTTAGTCTGCAGATAGTTCTGCGTTTTGTATATTATAATAAAAGTGTCAATTGGGGCAATTGCTCCATATCTTATATATCAGTTAATATCAAGGATCAGCAATCTGCAAGTTATCCGTTCCATTTTTCAGTGGCTAATACTCCGTGAAAACCAGCTCATAAAATTATAATCTGTATTGCCAAAAAGTTAACATCCCTATCTTAAAAAATATGAAATCTTCTAAATGCTACATCATAGCATGTGATGCCTCATCCTTTGCGGTGGTAGCTGTTTTGCTTCAGGAGCACAACGGGTTAAAGCATCCAGCTGCCTATTTTTCCTTCAATTTCTCTCCCACTGAACAATCCTGAGCTATCTTTCAATATGGGCTAGCAGCTGTAGCATGGGCCTTAGCCCATTGGCGGTATCTCTTACAGGGCGCTCAGCATGAGTTAACAGTGCGCATGGACCACCAAGCCCTTCTTTATTTTTGCAAAATACAGAAGTTGGCACACAGCTGGCTTGAACCTACCAGGATTTGTGTAGCTAACTTTAAATATGAGTTTGTAAAAGGAGCGTTGAATGTTCTTCCTGACTTCCTAAGTTATAACCCCGCACTGTCCTGCTGACACAGATAAGGTGGATCTTGTCACAGTCATTCTCCCCACCCAAATTTTATCCATCGTACCTTCCATGGTTTTGGCAGTGGACTTAGCTCCTGACACACCTCTATTTTCTCGAGTCTTAGTAGCCCAAACGGCCTGTGCAGAAGGTAAGCATCTTCTGGAACGCTTGTCCCTCCTTGCTTCAAAACATTCCTTATATTCTTTTGCCAAGGCCTCATTCAGTTTTAATAATGGGTTTAGGTTCCTTTCCTCCTTTGAGCTGAAGTTCTTCAGGCTCACCAAGATCCTCCTGCAGTTGGTCATGCAGGGAATAAGATATGTATTGACTTATCAAGTGTACCTACAAATTGGGCGGGCTTGTCAAAGGAGGTTCTGGCCTGGATTGCTGACTGTGTAACTTGTGCATGGGCTAAGTCCAATTAGTCTGGAAAGAACGGTCTCCTTCACCCTTACAGCAGGCAGAGGGTCCCTGGACATCGGTGTTTGTGGGATTTATTGTTGAACTTCCCTGTTTCAATGGGTTTACTTGATGATGGTAATTGTTAATTGATTCACAAAATTTTATATATATATCCCATGGTCTTTCACAATTACCTCAGAGGAAACTGCCCGTCTCATTGTGCACCATGTGCTGTCTATGTTCAGTCTTCCACATGAGAATGTCAGTGACTGCAGTCCCCAGTTCATGGAATGATTTTGGAAGGAGCTCTTGGCAACCTTAAAGATTATGCCCTGTCATTCCACTATGTACAACCCCCAGTCCAATGGACAAACTGAATAAGTTTATCAGATCCTGGAACAGTACCTGTGGTGCTATGCTGTGGCTGCTCGGATACATGGGCTGATGACCTCCCTCCCACTCAGTTTGAGTATAACAAAAGAACGCATGCATCCACTGGAGTTTTCCCATATGAAGCAACTTTGGGGACAGCTCATCAATCTCAGTTGTCCTGTGCCTTCTCCCAGAGGCACCAGCTGCCACTGATCATGCCAGAATATAAGGACCACACAACACTTGGTTTGGGAGCACTTGACCAAGACTATAAATGACTACAAATGTTTTGCAGATCAAAAGAGGATCCCAGCACATGAGATAAAAGTAGGCTCATATGTCATTATTGACATGCACAATTTTGTGGATGCAGGTGCCCTCACGTAAGTTAACTAGTAAATTATTGGGTCCCCACCTGGTGGAGTAAGATTTGGGTGATGAGGATTTCAGGTTAAAATTGTCACCTCACTGGAAGAACACCAAGTCTTCCATGTGTCTCAGTTGTCCACATTCAAGGGGACAATCCCCTCAGATCCTGAACCTATTGTGATTGAGGGTGTTGAAGAGGCTGAAGTAGAGGACATTCTGACTTCCCACAAATCTTGGCAACTTGTCCAATATCTCATCACTTGGAAAGGCTATCCAGCCTATGGGAACAGTTGGGTCAGTGCCTGAGATTGCGCAAACTATTTGGAGCTGAGCGAGGATTTCCATGCCACCCACCCAGAATCTTCCTATCATCCCCCAAAGTTTTTTGCTTTAATGGCGATCAAGTTGCCAAAGTCCCATAAAAGTGTGGTCCTCAATCAGCTCCCCAGCAGTAGCGCCCCCTTTGGAAAAAGGGAAGGGTAATGTAAGGTCATGGGAGCGTCCCCTCTTCCTGGACCAGGTGCTGTTTCCATTTCCAACAAAAAAGAGTCCAAAAAGGAAATCTTTCTCCCTTGTTTCACAGGGGCGATCTCACCCATATGATAGACAATTGATAGGTAACAGTGCTTCCCTTGAAGATCCCACCACCTTTCCCCACAATTGCTTCCAGAAAATTAGTATGGCAAATTGAGAAAGTCTTCTCTGAAATATTTGAAAGTTGCCACTCCAATGGGCCAAAAGGTTCTTTTGAAGTCAAGGAAACAAGAAAAGAAATCAAGGTCTGAAAGCTTAAATCCTCATCAACGATGCCTGATGAGCATGCACATTCAGCGAATAAGGAACTGAGTGTTAAATTCTTGGCAAAACTCGTCAATGGCATTGGGCTATATAATAATATTGTTATTGGTATAAAACCGCTTCAAAACATTAGGGACAAAGACCAACAGGTATGAACCTCTTAATAAGATTCGATTTATTCAAGGTACGCCAACCAGGGGATGGACAGTACTGAACACAACACTCAAAACGACAAAACAAAACTACTAACCAGGTGTGAAGCAGAAACTGCTAACCCACCATGGCAGAGGGTGAGGAGGGGTCAGGGGGGTTGGTTTTCAGAAAGAACCACCTCGATCAAGGGATGTTAATTACAGTAACAGATCAGAGCAGAGAGCCAGGGCGTTGGGGCATCCGCATAGTGGGGGTTGAGGTCAGTGTAGTAGGAGTTTTCCTCTTCCGCGTCAAGATAATGATGGGAAAGTGTTTCAACAAAAGCTGCGAGGAGAACTTCAGCTTCTTTGCGGGCTTCAGGAAGTTGGGTGAAAAGGGAGATACTGTGGTGGGTGATTTTGGCTGAGGGGTTGAATGAAGCAATCGTTGTGACATTCATAATAGCAACTTCAGCATCATCAAATAGTTTCGAGATGTCACTGCAGGGAGATTCAGGGAAGTTGGGGGGAAGAAGAGGGTGGGCAGGCCATTCTGGAGCTGAGCCACTGACTGGGCCACCACGCGTGCATAGTTTCAGGCAATGAGGAGAGGCCACCACAGCTAAGGCGAGCTGGTGATCACTTTGGAAGGGGGCTGTATTGGGCAGAGGAGCGAAATGGTGAGGGGTAGGGGTTTCAAAAAAGTCAGGAAGGAAAAATTCTGCCTGACCATAATCGCCTTGGCAGAGAGGTTGACCTGTATGCTTACTAACGAGGACATTACCTGATTTGTCAGTTTCAACCAATAGATCTCATGAATTTGGTTCACTGGAATAGTGGCGTTCGAATTTGGGTGGGTGGGATTGGGCGAATGGGCAGCTGCTTGGGTGCAAATGGTGGTCTAAGCATTGCTCTGATTGGCTGGGGTAGATTTAGGTGGGAGAGTGAGGCTTGAGGTTTTGGGTGGGGCTGATTTTCCATGTGGGCCCACTGAATGAGATTGGAGGGTGGGAGGGGGCAGCAAAGCGCCCCATAATGAACCTCCAGAAGGAGGCTCAGAAGCCACAGCAGCGGACTTGGCCTGAGGGCACGCTCTTTTTGCATGGTCGAGGCCAAAGCAGAGGGAACATTCTGCCTACCATTATCGACCTGAGCCAAAAAGAAATGATCAGGCGCTACAGCCACACTAGCGTGGGGTGGGATTTGTTGGGCTATGGTAGAGTGGTGTGGTATGATGGTGGCTGTTGCATGAGGAGCAGCAAGGCGCTCCACACCAGATGGAATGGCAAAGATGAGGTTGGGCTGAGTGTCATAAGCCATGAGCCCCGCGACCAACTGGTCATACAAAACCTGAGGTGGAAGGTGGGATGGGAGATTTGCAAAGGATACCACCAGCGTGGTGTCTGAAGGGAGGCAAGTACGGGTTGTGGGAATGGGGTTTTTTTATAAATTAGAGGATTTTGTGCTGCCGCTTCAGCATCCTCCTCAGATTGGAACCCAACGTCAAAGTAGCCCTTAAAAGGGTGGAAGTCTATAAAGCCAGCTGGCACAAAGGCCGCAGTGGCTAGCTCAATAATTGCCTTATCAGCATATGGGAAAAAACGCCCATAATCCACTCTGAGGCAATAGCGAATGGCAGAGCGAGGGAGGGCGAGAGGATGGGGGTGAGAAGGGTGGACGCGCGCCAGGTGGAGCGCTAAGTCCCGTGGGGGGACAAAACAGTTGGAAGCAGTGGGCGGGCTGTTTGAGCCCGTCTGAACGTGCTTGCCCGCGGGGTGGAAAACGCTAGGTGGGGGTGCACTGCTGCCCCACACTGGGGTGGCAGGCGGCGGAGCCAAGGACATCAAAGAATAGGTTTGGGCAGACGGCTGTGGATAAATAAAACTTTAAATTTAGTATCGCTCAAAAGTGACTTTGAGCGGTAAAAGAAAAACCCTCTTAATAAGATTGTGTCCAGTGTCAAATCCTCAGTTAAACTTAACAATGACATCAAACCATTGGGAAATGTTGTTGTTGATTTGTAAACCACTTTGAAAACATTATGGACAAATCCCGATGGGCATGTACCTCCTATGATGAATGTTGCCACCAGCCCAAAACCCTCCCCTCAAATATTAGGTTTGTTGTTTGATGCATTCTGCTTGGCCAAACAGATTATAAAGCAACTGGGTGCAAGCGGGTTGAATATCCCAAACCTGTTTCCAACATCTTGGGACTGCCCCTATGTGGGGTGACCTTGGTAGGTTCCTGTTGCTCATAAGGTGAGATGCCATTATGCAAACTGTAAAAATTGTGGTGAAACTGCAATTTGTGCATCTGAGGCCAAACGGAAGTGACTCAGCCTGCCACTGAAAATTTTGGAGTTGGTTCAAATTGAATTGATTTTCCCACTCTCTCAAAGTTTCCAGGATAGGTTGAATCATGAGAGCCCCAATCCCAAGTCTTTCTAAGCTATTCCCCAAATCAATAGTCTACTTAAGAAGTCATAACAAACTGAGGAAATTGACAGTTGATTTTCCATTTTTAAATCCAATAAAAATACCGATTCCCAAAAATCCCTATTTCTACAAATGACAAAATTCAAACCACCTTTCCCAATCCATTTATTCAAACACACAAACCTGCGGGCTCTGGTGCCATGATCTTCTGGTTCATTGCTGGGTTCGTTTTTGCATTTATGAACCAAAAGAGCTCGCTAACAAAATCCCTTCAAGTTAAAATAAACTTCATTCCAGCGGCAGTGCCTCTGGCATTTTGGCTTGCCATTTGGATGCTTTGACATCCAGACTGGCAGTTCAGTCTATACTTCTGCACTCATGACAATAGTTAACCATATGACCTGGTAACAGGTGGGAGATAAGCAATACCAGGTGGCGGCTGATGTCTAATATTAGCACTATTCCTATAAATAACCAAGCCAAGACCACTGAAGTGGTAGCAATTCTTCCACAGATATCTCCTTTAAACCCATGAAGGGCCATGAATTTGATGTGGTATCATGGGTTGTTGAACACATGGTAAAGTTATAGAACCTGACCCAATGGGGAGAAACGATTTTCAACAGCAAAAGTATATTTTGATGCCATATGGCATCCAAAATTGGGGACATACTAAAAGGCCCTAACTCAATATTCCTATTTGAAGAGAGAGGGCATCAATTTAGTGATAATGTTCACTAGGGCCAGTCATTGCACTATCAAGTGAATATGTCACTCGGTAGCAGCAGCTGCAGAAAATGGTGAAATTATTAGTTGAAAAATTGGGGTAGAAGATAGAATTGTCCCTAAACATCTTTTCTTAAAATAGTTTATAAACCATAAATGTGAGAAAAAGATGTATTAAGTACTAGGGGCTTTAGGGATAAATGTGATATGCGTACACTGAAGGTAGTGCATTCCCAATCAATTCCAGAAGTATGAGATTTTGAACCTAATTTGATGCTGAATTGGTCTCCCACTGGCCAGCCAACTTTCACTCTAATTTTGTCACTAGTCTTCCCTCACAGAACAATTCCACTTGATGGATCAATCTTACTTTATCTGGTGGGTGACTAGTTGTGCTGATAGCCAGCCCACATAAGGGCAATGCTATTGGTTATTGAATGAATTTGCCACCCTTAAACCCACTGGGGTTGGACCCCCCTCTTCCAGTGGAAAGGAAACTGGCAGGATTTTTAATCTGATCATACTGCAACTAGCTCAATTCTGCTGAACCTTTATTAATTCTTTTTGTGGTAACCTCAGAATTTCCCAAAAATATCACCAGAAAGAGACGCCCGTCATTTTCCCCTATGGCGGAAGCCTCTCACCACTTCCACCTCCATGTACATCCTCCTAATTGCTGCACCGGCTCTTATATGGTAAAGTAAGGGGAAAGAGGGTAACTTTGAGGGGTTACACTATCACTCACCTCTTTTTTACCACATGGGCCAAATCGCCTTGGTTTATGAGAGGAATAGCCACCATCACCCCCTTCTACGTGTGGAATGAGAATTACACATGGTTGAGGTGTAGGGGGTGCTCCCCTGGACTTACATTATCCTTTCCTCTTTAAACAGGGGGAGCACTGCCACTGGGGGACTTCAGTGAGCATGCTATTCTTATGGACTTTTGGAAACTTAATAGCCAAGAGCTTGGTGACATTTGGGTAAAGCGTTGGTGTGCAGAGCGTGAAAGTCCTTCACCAACTTGGCCAATTGGCACAGTCCCAGGCACTGACCCAACTGTTCTCATATGCCAGGAACCCCTTCCATGCCATGAGATACTGAACCAAGTGGCGAGATTTTTGGGAAGCTAAAATTTCCTTGATATAAGCCTCCTCTGATCCCTTGACCCTGATAGGCTCTGGTTTTGGTAAAATTTTTTCCTTAGGTGGGGACAACTATGAGATTTGGGAAACGGGGTGCCATTTCCAATGGGCAAGAGCGTCAACTGAAACGCAATTGTTGAGAAGATAAGGGGAAATCACTGGCAACACGAGATTCTGAGGGCAAGGCTTTGAAATGCGCAGTTTTGGATGAGACCTCTCCATAAGAATAAAATAAAAACTTAAATAAAGATAAGAATAACAGTTTTTTTTCTCTTGAAAAAGTACTTTATTTAAAATAAATAACGCTATTTATAGCACTGCTGAAACTATAAAGGGATTCAGGATTACATTGAATTTGAAAAGAGTGACTATTTATTTCCAAGAGAATTAGCATTCTTGTACCATTTGTAAGGTCAGCTGAGCTTCTTGATCTTCTGGTAATATCTTCATAGAATTGGTAGAGAATGGAAGTGAGTTGGGCAAGGAGATTCCTTAAAAAGGTGTGTCAAAAAGAGAAGGTATTTGGTGCTCATGGTTTTCTTTGATTGTGGGCATATTCCTGAGATTCCAGATGGTAAGGTCTCCATTGGATGATATTGGTAATATTCAGAAAGAGTTTTGGATTAGGTAAAGCAAGGGGGAATAATAAATGATAAAAATTAACTTGGAATAATATAAGTAACTTTTCTAATGAGAACTTTTAAATCAATAATATAAATTCAAGCCTTAATTTGGAACTTTTGGGACTATTTAGGCATACTGAAAAACAAGTCCTGAATATTGGTGTATGTCAATATTCACCCCAGGACAAGGCTTCCACCTTGCATATAAAGAATTATGACAGCGCTGTTGCTCAAATCCGCCTCCATTGTCAGACTATTGCCTTCTCGCTTAAGGGAGAAGTATTTTCTGGGTGCAAATAGTCCAAATGATGGGGGATTCCACCCCCATATCAACTCAAATTTGGTGCTTGTCAGAAAATTGCCTGTCCAATCCTATAATAATAGTGTTTCAAATTTCAATAAGGATAAAATCAGCTTTAAAACCCTGGTCAATTCTCATGGAACCCCTCAAATTGGGGTAATACATTTGTAAATGCTTATTGGCCAAATAGCACGAGTTTTGGTAATCAAATTGCACTAACTATGTAGCAAAATCAGGGGAGTTCATTAATGTTCCTCCCCAGCCCATTTCTAATTTACTTCAAAAACCAAAGTGGAGACCACCCCTTTTTATAGGCTTGGAGGGGGGTCTCCCAAGGTGCAATAATTTTATCTAATAGAGATTGGCTGAGATATAAAACCATTGCCTCACGGGTACATATTGCCTAAAATTAATTCCCCATCTGCCATTTAGTTAAAGTAAGGCAAGTTTTGAGAGCTCTGATAGGTCAAACACCCATATTTCCTAATTAGGCTCAAAGATATTAAAGAATTTGATGCTTTTTTCAGTCCAAGCCCCAAATTAATTGTAATATTAAGCAGTGAGATCATAATAGGGTTTTTTTCCTTGACCCCCAATTTGTACTTATAAACAACTTATAAAAATCAAACCTTTATTTATTTAACTGAGGTAAGCTTACCAGGGGATGGACATAACCAAACTAAAACTAAAAATCATAATAAAATAACGATTCAAACAAAACGCCCAAAATGGTTGGATTATTGAATCGTACTTAACAAAATATCCATCCAGGTGGGCAGCGAATACTGCTATCCCTCCATGGTGGATGGGGGGGATTGGGGGGCTCATCTTCAGCTGCATCCATCTCATTCCAGAGTAGGGTGCGTGTTAATACAGATAGTAAGGGTGTGGGGGCATTGGCGGCATGAGGTTCAATATCCTTGATGACTGGAACTTCCAAATAGTTGCCAGCCATCATTATACCAACAATGTATTTGCCCAAAGCATCTTCAGCTTTGAGGCGGGCGTCTGGGAATTTAATAGATGTGGCAATATTGGTTCAGGTTATTTTTTCTTTCAGATTCCGTGCTACTGTTACCACGTTCTGGATGGCTTCAGTGACATTTTTGTGTAAAGTTTTCATGCTGATCTTACTTTGTGCAGTAAGATTTATGGGGATGACGGGAGGTGGAATTCCTCCTGCAAGTGAAGACACAGATTTGGCGGCAGCTTTGCAAAGGGGATGGCAATCGGGTGTGGCGGCTGCTTATACTGCAAGCTGGTGGTTGCTGTAGAATGGTTTGGCATTAGGTTGTGGGACAAATTTCTGAGGTGGGAATTTTGCATCCCATTCTGCGTTACAGAGCCGCTTGAGTTGCAGTGTCAGTTCTTCAATGACGTTACCTGATTTGTCAATTTCATCCAATAATTCCCATGGATTTTGGTTGAATTGTATTGAGGAATCAGTGTACAGTTGAGGTTTGTTCAATTTGTTTGTGAATGCATGGGATCAAACTGAGATCCAATCTGATGTTTGGTTGGATGAATTATCTGTGGCATTGGGGCAAGGTGGGTGCTTATTGGTGGCTGTAGGTGAAGCTGCAGCATCAGGAATTGGAGGAGGGGAAGTTAGGATCATACCCCATGTCAGAGTTGGCGCGGGGTGGGCGGCAAATTGGTGGGCATCAGGCAAACTTTCAGCGTTGGCAGAAGTTTCTGAGTATGGGCATTTACATTTCAAGTGGTCTAACTCAAAACAGGATGAACAAATTGTCCATCCGCCCTCAACGCGGGCCCAGAATGGATGGTCAGGGACAGATGGGATGGTGGCACAAGAGGAATTGCTAAAGAAATTTATATAAATTCAGGGCTGATTATGGCATATGCCTGAGGCCCAGCGAGGCGTGTGGCCCCATTTGGGACCACAAATTGTAAGATGAGGTTGGCGTCGTAGGCTGCCAAACCTTCCATCAGCTCCTGATGGAGCACTTCAGGGGGGAGGTGGGTGGGCAAAACAGCTAACTGGACCACCAAGGTGGTTTTTGTTAGGAGCTGGGTCCAAGTTGTTGGGAGGGGAGTATTGTTAAAAATTAATGGCACCGTTGCTGCAGTGGCTGCATCAGCTTCACAGGGGAAGCAGAGATCAAAGTACCCCTTATAGGGGTGGAAGTCTATAGAACAGGCTGGTGTCATCACCGCCTGAGCCATTTTGATAATGGCTTGGTCATTGTAGAGGAAGAATTTCCCATATTCGACCCTAAGGCCAAAATGCATGTTGCTCCAGGGGAGCACCAGGGGGCAGCGGGACACTGCTTGGGTTTGGGCAAGATGGGCATTGAGATCCTTGGGAGGAACGAATCATCCCAAGGGTTTGGAATGACTGGGCGAGCCAGTCTGAGCGCGTTTTCCTGTCAGATGGAAAATGGGGGAGTTTCGCAGCTACCCCATGCTGGGACAGTTGGCGGGGGATCCAATGACATCGGAGCAAGACTTTGGTGTGCAATTAATTGTTTGCTTTTAATCTATCAAAATTAATTTTCTCAGAAAAGTTACACCAAGCAGAGGAGAGAAAAAATCAACCCTTTATTGAACTTAAATTATTATTTTAAATATTGTTAGTACAACAAGCCCCCTAAAAACATTCATTACATCAGTAGAGAGTGAAGCTTCTTCTGTAAATATTGTTGAAATTCAGGGTGAAAAGCACTAGCAAGCAACCCAATCCCCTAAATTCCAACATCAACCACATGGGGACCAGAGAGTTTGCTTGAAAAGTTTCAGGAGGGCACCTTCATCCACAATTGACGCTTGTCCAACATGATGGAGAAACCTTCCCTACCGTCCTAATCTTGATAATCCTAGAGATAACAAGAGGGGCTTTGAACCCTCTGGGGTGTCTTTAATTGTCGAATTTCATTAGTTTTCTCACTATATCAAAAGTGCTTATCCCCTGGTCGACCTTCCCCAAATAAATAAAACATGATGGAGGACCACACCATGATTTCATGGGTAGGAGATGTTTCCAGTACATGAAGCATTTCAAATTACTGATGGCCTTGGCCAGCTGCTCCCAAACCAGGGATTGGGTGCCTATATATGCTGCACATGATCCAACACAGCCAGAAACCCCAAGCAGAGACATGGACCTAAAAATGAGGGGTTGTACCTCAGCGTGGTCTCTTATGGTGAGAAACAGTAGATGCGCGAGTACCATTATTATATTTATCTGAATAACCCACTCTGTTTGACTGTCAACTAGGATGCTATATGGTTGAGCGGCACAGTTTAAGCTTCAAGATCACCAGGAGTTTGCTACAAAATCTCACCATAATTTGTAACACCCAATCAATTATTATCTCCTGTGGCAAATCAAACATTGAGAACACATGCCGCATGAAGATCCATGCCATCTCTTTGGAGGTGATGGCTGATGAACAAGGGATGAAGAGTAAGAAATTCATAAAGAAGTCCAGGACCACCATAATTATGGTAAGCCCATTGGAGCTGGGAAGCTCAACAGTGAAACTGATGGACATTAAGGTCCACAGGCCCTCCGCCTGCTGCATGGAGTATATGAGATCATTTTTACCTGATCTATTTGACTTAGCCCATACACTTGTTATAAATTTCATGATCCACTTTGGAATATCCTTGGAATTGCCTTGCCAGTTATACATCATCTTAACCAAATCTAGGCATTTTTATTACCTGAATGGCCTACTGCAGAAAAAAGGGTCATAGTGAGCCCAAATAACTTTGTCACAGAGTTGGTGTAGCACACACAGTATCAACTGAAAGTGGATGATTTATTTTGCCAACTAGTAGTGGGGCCTCTTATGCGTCAGAAGTGCATATGTTCAACAACTCTAAACCCTCCAAGCAGGCCATTTGACCAGCCAAAACTTGTGAGACCAGAGTCATATCTGGGCCCCTATCCACCACCAAATTGCAAGAGGAGTAATGTTTAAGATCTGGGTTGGAGGAATTATTGTGGTTAACTCCTGCTCATTTGCCTCAAACAGATTAAATGCAGAGTTGCAACTGAAAAAGTCGTGAAGAACATAAAAAGCCCCTTTCACAAATTCATATTTAAGATTAAACTACAGAGGTCATAATACTCTTTGACATGACATTGCACCAGCTTCTGTGGCTTCCAAAAATAAATAAGAGCCTGGTGATCCATCCACACAAAAACCTCATGCTGTGAGCCCTGCAGAATGTATTTCCACTGGATAAGAGAACATGCCACAGAGGTTAACTCCTTATTGTAAATGTCCCAAGACTTTTTGCACAAAACAAACTTGTGCAAAAGATAAGCAATCAGGTGTTCCATACCATCATGCGCTTGAAACAATACTGCCTCACAGTGGCAGATGAGGTGTCACATGCTATGATAAATGGCTTGGTGGGGTCTTCTTGTTTGATTAGATAATGTGCCAAAACACCTCTTTGATGGCGCCAAACGCCCACTGACACTCCTCCATCCAAAAAAATGGCACATTATTCCTAAACAAGGGGCGCAGCGGCACAACCATCTATGAGAGGGCGGGAGAAAATTTCTTTAGTAAAATAATTGTTCCCAATAAGATTTAAAACTGCTTCTGGGCCATAGGAGTGGGCCACTCAAATATTGCCTTGAGCTTTCTGGGGAATGACGTAACCATCTTTCAGGACTAGGTTACCCAGAAAGGTAAACTCCTTCCAGAAAAACTCACATTTAGAGGGCTTATACATAAAGTTCCGCCTTGTGCAACGCAGCCAGCACCGCCTCCAGGTTCTTCTAGTGATGCTCAGGAGTGGGAATGTGAACAAGGAATAAACAATGTATTCCATTGGGCAAGTAAACCTGAGGTCACCGAGCACATTATTAATCATCCGCTGGAACATAACTGAAGCATTATTAGTCCAAAAGGCATCATGTGGAACTGGAATATGCCTATTCAGGTCCAAATTGCCGTAAGTCACTCCTGTCTTTCCACCACCCAGATTTGGTTAAATGCATATGCAATATTGGGCTTTGAAACACCCAGGGTATTTTTGATCTTTTGAATAATTGTCTACTTGAGAGGGATAGAGTAGTGATTGCAAGTGTTGATATTATTCATATTCCCATAGTTGACATAGGGGCGCTTTGTAACATTTTCCTTCTGAATGAAAACTATAGGCTATGAAATAGGGGGCATTTTCTTGAACACTCACTCCTTCTTGAGCATATCGTCTAACCACACTTTCAACGCCTTGTCCTCCTTCATTGTATAGGGATACAGCTGAAAGTTGATGTTGATCATGGCGGCTATAAAACAGAAAGCTGAGTCATACTCAGAATGTGACAGAGGGCAATTAACCTTTTCCAGATTAAAAATACCCCAATATGCCACTAACGCCAGGGTTAAATCTGGTGGAAGACCTTCTGGAGAGAGGAGTAAAATTCTGTCACAAGCATATTGATATGGGGAAACTCCCCCCACAACTGGGTATTTGCAAAAGTAAGTATATAAGTCCAGGTTAATGCTCAGCTGCTGACGCCACCACCCCACCCTCAGAATAACCAGGAAGAGCAGGTCTGTCCTCAAAGCAAACCAAACCAAACACAGAAACAAAACCGGTGCACCAAAAAAGCACAGACTGCCATATTTTGTACAAAGCCATTGATGCAGAAGATGCTCTCAGCATGAACACACTTACTTCCAAGTCCAAGTCGATATTCTGAGCCAGATTATAATTAATTAAGTTCCCCGCAACTCACATATCTACCAGGGACTCAGCTGATACCCTTTGTGCACCCAAACAAATTTCCAGCGGCAAAAATAAGCAAAATCCTGTTTATTGACTACTGCACAGGATTCAGCCAGCTAGTTGGTAATAGTCATAGAGTCATTCAGGAAACTGAATCAATTGGGGAATTAGCACCTATAGGAATCCAGCTCAGTTACGCTCACTTAGTTCTATGCTGCTTGATCCAACAAAGGATTTAATAAAATAAAAAATAGATAAATATAAAAATTTGGTTTTTATTATTTTTTTAATGTAAGCGCAGGAGTAAAATGAGAAGCAATCCCTTTCCACTTTCAACAATTTGTATTTATACTATTTTTGAAGGTTGGAGGGATTTAAGGATAGGTTTGGAATAGCTTTGATGCTTTCCAATTTAGGTAATATGGGTGTCAATCCTATCAGATCTTGGGGGAAAGTAAGTGAATTTTTAGTAAAAATTACGTTGGGGTTTTGGGGCAGAATATACCCATGTGGAAAGGTTTTGATATACTGCAACCAATTACCACTTGATAAATTATTTTCACCTTGGGGGCCCGCCATTACGCCTATAAAAGGGGGTGGCCCCGCACAGGTGTGGTGAATGACTTAATGCTGGTTGGGGGAGTGCCTTCCGCTGGTTTCCCTGAAGTTGTTGTGTGATCAGCAAAATCTGATTGTTTTGATTTTACTGAAAGTGCCCAGGCGGGTTTCAAACTGGCGTTACCCTGGTTTATGGGGTTCCACCAAGAATCAGCTTGGTCTTTTGGCCAATATTGTTGACATTTTTTTATTATCATTACTATTAATTGCATCAAAAAATTGCAAATGGGTGACATTTCCCTTGATCAGCAGAACTTGACCTAGAACTTTATTATTTTTAAGCTGCAAAGGCAAATGTCTGACATCACCCCACTCAAGAATGTTGGGGGGGGGGCGAGTAGGGCTGAAGGAAATGGCCACGAACGCAATTGATGGTAATACTGGTAGCTAGCGAATTAATGGAATATTCATTTCCTCTCTTATATGTGATGAAGAAGGGACCATCCCAAGTTGTTCCAAGCTTACCGCCTCTAGGGGTGATGCGGTTATGGTAATAAAATACCATGTCAGACAATTGGAATGTAGGTAGGGAAATTCTGATCTCATTTGCTGCCTGGCCTTCTTTAGTCACAGTTTTTGCTAAATTGGTCATTGGCTCAGATTGGAGTTGGATGATGCGTTGAGCCAATCTTCTCATAGCTTTTTCAAGTTTTCAACTCTAGAGGAGAATTTATCTTTAACTAAGAGGGCAGGTAGTCCTGATTCCCGCCCATACAAGACATAGAAAGAAGACATTTTCAAAACCTGGTGATAACTAATTTGGTAGGCCATAAGAGCACTGGGTAAGAATTGGTCCCAGTGAAGTGGATCAGAGGAGGCCATTTTCTGAAGAATAGAAACCAATGTCCCATTTGCTCTCTCCACAGTCCCATTTGTGGAAAAGTTAAATAAAGCTGAGAAGTATTGTTGTGCTCCCATAGATGTGGACAAGATTTTGACTACTCTGGAGGTGAAGTTTTTACTATAATCGCAGAGGAGTACTTGTGAGCAGCCGTGACATGTGAAAATGTGTTGGAGTAAAAAGGTGGTTGTGGCCTTGGCAGTTTGGGAAGGAAGAACAACTTCTTCTACCCACTTGGTGAAATGGTCGATAGCTACTTGGATAAATTTGTTTCCAATAATAGACTGAGGAAGGGGGCCTACTACATCCAAACTAATGGTGTGTAATGGTTGTTGAGGGGTAGTAGGTTGATACTGGTATCTAGTCTTGTAACCGGATTGCTTCTTACACATAAGGCAGGCTTTCAAGGCGTCAACAAAAGCT
>JAKSZP010001992.1:0-43306 GCA_022478985.1 Massospora cicadina | reverse complement strand
AATCCTCATATTGTTTAATTGGGTTGCTCAGTGGCTATACCCTGTGCAGCTCCAACTCAGCAACAGCGGACCCACATGCTGATAAATTAACATGTACAAATGAACCATCTAGTACTAAAAAAACATGTACAAATGAATTGGCGATTCTATGGTGAATTTCCCGTGCCCCTCATCCTGGCTGGGAATCATTATGAGCGCTCACAGAGCAGTTGGGCATGGTGGTGTGCATAGGACTATGGAGTTGTTACACCCACGATACTATTAGGAAAATATGAGTTTTGATGTGCTTGAAAATATTTTCTGTTGCCATCAGTGCCAAGTGGGAAAGCCATTCCACCGTACTATATCATATTGGTTAGTGAAACCACATTTTGCTTGGCACATGGTCTCCCTCGATGTCATTGGGCCCTTGCCAACAGGAGCCAACTGTTGTAAGTACATTCTAGTGGCTATTGACCACTTGACCTGGTGGGTTGAAGCGAGGGTGATATGAGACTTGGGGGCAGTTACGGTGGCTAGATTTGTGTTGGAATGCATTATTCAGTGGCACAGCTGCCCTCAGTTTATTTTCACTGATAATGGCACCTACTTCACCTCGCACATCCTCCCCAAGCTGAATGATCTTATGGGAATCCGCAGAGTTCTGACAACTCCATACCACCCTGAGTCCAATGGAATAGTCAAATGAGTGAATGGAACTCTATTGAACATACTCCAAAAATTAGTAACGGATTGCCCTTCCAATTAGCTCTCTCCTTTCCACTGCCATATTCACTTATAACATCAGTTACCATTCCTCCACGGGGAAGAGCCCCTTCCAATAACTATATGGCTGACACCCAGCTCTTCCAGCGTTGCATTATGCTTGTGTAGAAGACACTAATGGACTAGAACCCCACCGCTATCTGACTAACCTCGCAAACATTCTGATCAAACTACAAACCAAAGCATATTTCTTCAGCTTGGCTAAGAAGATTAGGAATCAGGCCGCTGATCAGGCATGTCATAGCAGGTTGGTGCCATTCAAGGAAGGCGATATGGTTCTCTTTTACTATCAGCATGGATACAGGCGGAAGCACAAGATGGCTAGTATTTGGGTCAGTCCATTTGAAATAATAGAGAAAACTGGAGCTGACGTGTATACCATCAAGGATCCTACAAGTAATTGGATCATTAACTGAGTAGATGCGAAGTTCCTTTGACCTTACAAACAACAGGATCTTATCATCCAGTCAAGGAGGGGGTAATGTTGCGATTTTGATATACTGGACAATAATTGTGGGATAGCTGGGCAGGATCTGCTGAACATAGTATCAATTACAATTATTCGAGTGCCTCATGATGAGGCGATATTAGGATATAATGGGTCTTTATTGGATGTAATGAGTTTATTAATTGCCTCTATATAAAGCGATAAGGCGATAAGGCAATGTTGACATTTGATGAATATGAAGTAAATCGCCTAAAAATAAGGCGATAGAGAATTAAGAATAACAAGCCAAATTTGAGGAGAATTGGCAGAATAGAATAACCCAAACAATGAGAAATAGTATCTCCTGAAGCTGATGTATATAAGAAAAATGGGCGATTGAGAAAGGTAGGTTGTTTTTAGCGCAGATGAGATGGGACAGCAAAAAGTAGCTGTATTTATAAAAATAAATAAAAGAATTGATTGGGGCAATTGCTCCTATTTTTAGTATATTTTCAAGTGCGTCTGAAGGACCAACGATCCCCACATCGTCCATCTGTTGCTCAGTGGGTTCAACCTGTGTGAATAACCTGACGGATCCTAGCGATACTGTTCAAAATAATAACAGGTTCCAAACGCACCATTGAGGAATAAAAAGCTTAAAATTCAACAATTGGTGCTCACTACAGGGGGTAGTTCACCACTTAACTACAATCAAATGGAGGTGTTGGGGTATTTATTTCTATCAACTTACGCTTCCTCTGAACTCTGTCTAGTTGCCCTTGAACAACAACTCAACAGCACTTTATCATGTCTTAAAAATCTCGAACAGCGCCCTTTTAAAAGTCCTTTGAAAGACAAATTCACCCCCTGGAGAGGGTAGCATTGCTTTGATTTTATATGTCTATGAAGCAGCCAATGAAGGGGCGACTGACCACCAGAAGGTCAAGCACATTCTTCATCATTTAAGTCGCCTAGCCTAAGAAATGATGGTCTCTCATATGGACACTATGCACTTGGGCTGAGGTTAAGGAAGCTCTTGTAGCTGAATTTGGCTCCAAGCAGAGTTTAAGCAGGAAAAAACAGGCTTTTACGCGCCTGAGTATGTTTGAAGACGAACAGATCACTCCTTTGCTGAACGAATTTACCTTGCTGCCCAGAGGTTGGCAACGTCTAATATGCTAAACCTGGATGATTCCATCGCTGCCATGTTAGCTGGGTTAGCTTCTCAACCCTCTCTAGCTAGGCATATCATTTTTTATGCAGCACAACTTCAAAAACGTCCGCAACAAAAAAGAGGCTTTGTTAGATCTTGCTGATTTTTATACCTGTGCAATCACCAACAAAGCTGTGGTGAAACCCCACGTTCTAACCATTAAGGAGTTTTCACCTGTAGGGCAGTGGACGGTGACTTCAACGACCTTCTTGAGGGCCCCAATGCCTATCTACCCTGTGAAACCTGCTCCTTCAGTGCAACTTAAATCGGATATCACATCCTCCCATAGTGCTGAGAACTTCAAAGCAGCTAATACTTTGCTTATGACCCAGCTCATTAAAGCCGCAATGCCCCCCAGACAAGCTGGTAGTTGCGCACCCTAAGGGTAATTCCTGCAACAAGGAAGAGCTTGCTGGAAAAACGTATGAACAAAGGTTAGTTACCCAACCTCATGTACCTGACCCCTACCTCTATCTCTTTACCAATTGTGAAGAATACCCCTGAGGACGAATCTTTAGGGGGTTATGAGGATGTTGGGTAATACATACTAGGAGTACCTGCTGAAGTGGAGGTTTCTGATCATTTGAGCTCAGGAGTAGACAAGGCCACTATACCTGAGGGAACGTACCTCAACCAAGTTCTAGGGTGTCCCAAGGTTATTGACGCTGCCAGAGATTCTGATCATCTCCTAGCTGGCTTGATTTGAACTCTCCGGCTGGTTCACACCATATTGTTCATTTTGTAGAGTTACCCAGAGACTGCTCAAAAATTAACTTTCACTTCCCAGATCCAAGAGGTCTTAGATATGTCTCCTAACTTTGGAGGAACACTCACCAAGGTGGAAGTGGTTATTCAGAAAGTTCAGGTGATGGCCATTCTAGATACTGGATCCCTCAGTGAACGTAATCTTCTGAAAACTGATCAAAAAGATCAAGCTGGCGCCTGACTTGGAGTATAATTAAGAGTTTGGAACTGCGAGGCCAAACAACACTTGCGCCATTTGGGCGTACTCTTCCCTTCCCATTCAGGTTGGGAAGCTCATATTAGCTCCAGCAGTGGCCTTGGATAAAAATAATTATGATATGCTCATAGGTACCCAGTTTATGATTAAGTATGAGGGAATAATCAACATGAAGCAAGGTTTCCTCTCATTACTCAGTTACAAAGTCTCTTTAGCCTTATCTAATAAAGACCCTAGCAAGAATGTATACTCTTGCCTGGTTGAATACCCATTTTTCGCTTTGCTTTTGCATTATACCACCTCTGGGAGAAATACAATAAAATTTCCCAATTCAGTGGATGCTAAGGATAGTGTTTTTTCTATGCTTCAGATGAAATCTTAATTAAGCCTGTGTGACGGTCAAGGCGCTGCCTGACCGCCACATAGCCCTGACCCCCCCAAGGCGGGGATCGCAGCTAGTAGTATCATAAACAATATAAATAAAAGTGTAGGGCTCAAGGGCAAAGACACTCAAAAATGACATTCTGTCAAATCAGATGCCATAAAATTGATGAAACCTCAGGGCAAAGGTGGCAAAGGTCAACTTAAATGGTGACCGGGCCAATCAGAGGCCACCAACCCAAATTTTGAGGACCTAAGCATAGAGATTGGCAATGGTAAAGAGCAGCCCAGCAAATCAGGGGCTTCCAAGCCAAATTTAGCCAAAAATGGAAACAGCAAGAATCACAGCATCGGGCAGCTCAGAGAATCAGGAGCTGCCAAGTCAAATCCGCTGCTTGTCAAAAGTATTGAGAGCCATGGTGAAGGGCAGCCCAGCGAATCAGGGGCTGCCAGGCCAAATTATCCCAAAAATGGGAATTTTGGCGATAAAGTTGACATGAGCTCTGATTCATCCCTGACAAACGAAAACAGATGTGGAAAAGTTTCCATAATACCATGGGTACTCAACGAACAGTCTAGAATGGGCCAAGACAGGAATATTGGAGGCCGAGAATCTTGAAATAGGCCCACAAATAGCCCACCGCCCATGGACTCCGTGGGGTCCAATTTCCCCATATCCCTATTCCATATTATAAAAATAACCAAGCGAAGGTGTTTAAGACAACTTCATCTTCTAATATATACAAATATAAACCTCAAAATCAAAAGTAAAATTTGAAATTTTGAAATCATTTATTAAGATTTTGATGAAAAAACTGGGGATTTTGAGCGAAGAAGATGGACCACTCCTCAGATTTTGACAGAGCAGTCGCCTCTCTGTATGCTCTCTCTGGGGGACATACTGTCCTCCTCAGCGTGAGCATCATCCTCACCGTGTTCCTAGGATACCTGAACTGCTCATCAAGCCAACAAACGAGGGACTTAACCACTGCAGGTCTCTCATGTTTGTGGGCACTCACATGGGCCCTCCTGCCCAACTGCTTTGTGGCAATGTGGAGAGACCCCGTTTGTCACATTAAACAAAGTTCATTCAACCTCATCTCCCTTTTATGGGAAGGGATGGGGAGACCATATGAGAGAGCCCTACCTGCCTAATATGAGCATACTACCACTCTCCTGATGGTCATCTTTTCCATCCTGTTCCTGCTGAGGGAAGCCGCTTGCCTCCTCCTGTCCTGAGGGAATTCCATTGCTTATGTCCAACACGTTAATGCCACGTCCAAGTTTAGACAAGCATTGACCCCAGAGGAGTTGAGTGTAATGCATGGAACCTTCTCCCACATTAGATTACAGGCCCGCCTTACAGCGGCCTCTGGGGGTACAATGGCTGCATCCCTCCAGATTGCCTGGGTGATAGTGGACCTTCCAAAGAACCTGTATATTTGGCTTACTGACTTGTTGGAAACACAGCCAGCCCTTCCAGCCTCTCTGAAGGACTGCCTCCACCTTGTGGAAAGAGCTGCCACCTCAAATGACTCTCAGGATGCCGCCTAATCAGCGCTCTTGGCCCTCAGCCAAGGGAAAATGGCCGTTAAGGAGTACGCTCAGCTGTTCCAGCCCCTAGCCAAAGCTGCAAAAGTGTCTCCTTCCCAGCTCTCACGGATGTTTAGACAGAACCTTCGCCCAGACATCCTCACAGCTATGGCCGCCACCAGCCTGGGGGAAACCTTGGAAGAAGAGGTCACTGTTGCTTCCCAGGTAGAAAACCAGCTAGCCTTGGCCCAAGCCAGGGCCCCTGTGCCTAGGAATCACAGCAGATTCCGCGGACGACGCGCGGAGTCAAAGCCCATCTCAAGCCATATGGGGCAATAGGAGCAGGGGGCCCCAGGGAAAAACCCACGCCTTGCAGCTCCTGCACCCACTGCTCACAGTGGCTTGAATGGCCCCACTTACAACCTTCACCCGACCCCTGCCCGCATCTCTTTGCTCAATAAAGAAAACAGTTCCTCCTACCTGTTTGTTCCGTTTATTTTGAAGCGAAAGAAGAAAGAGAAAGGTGCCAAGTTAGAAAAACTGTGGGCTTTAGTGGATACTGGGGCTGAAGAAAACTACTTGGACCGAGAGCTAGCCAAGAAATTGGGATTACAAATGTGAGAAAAGGGGACCATGACTCTTGCGGACACCTCCAAGTCATCAGAATGCTGGGAGATTGAGCCCAGGATCAAGCTTCAACAGGGAGTCCACCACTTCTGGGAAGACTTTTGCGCTATCCAGAACCTGCCCCGCCCCATCGTTCTGGGCATGAAATGGTGGCATAAGTACTCCCCACATTTTGCTCTGAGGGAGGGCCAGGTGATGCTTCACCCCAAGGAACAAGAGCCTTTCTCGTTAGAATTCTTTACCTCTGGCAGAAGCAGGCCTGGCGTGAACTCTGTGCACCTAGGGACGGAGAGGGAAAAGATACCGGAGGAATTCAGAGACTATGAACACCTGTTACAGAAGAGCGTCCCCGCCCCCTGCGATCCACAGGGCCCCTTTGCATTCTCGTTCAAGTTCAAAGGGATGCTGAGCTCCCAAAAGGAAGCCTGGTGTACCCCCTGGACCCCAGAGCAAAGGAAGCCCTAGCCAGTATGTGAAGGATATGTTGGAGCGAGGGATGATAGTGCCCTCAAAATCTCCTGTGGTGTCTCCCATCCTCCTGGTCCACAAGGCCAATGGCGAGCTCCGCCCCTGTGTGGACTACCGCCGTCTAAACGCCATAACTGAAATGGACCCCTATTCTATCCCACTAATGGTGAGCATATCACAGATGATCGCTGGGAGTCAGATGTTCTCTAAGTTGGACATGGTCAACGCTTTCAACCAAGTGCCAGTTGTACCTGAGCACCAACAGTACACGTCATTCAAGTGCCACCTAGGGGTATATGAGTACAAGGTTATGCCGTTTGTACTTAAAAACGCCCCTGCCGTTTTTCAAAGGACCATTGACCATGCCCTGGGCGACTTGATCGGGAGATGCTGTGTCGCATACATGGATGACATCTTGGTGTTCTCCAAGTCTCACGAGATGCACACAGAAGACGTCAAGAGGGTCCTCAGTGCACTGGACAAGGCTAACCTGCGTCTGAAGCCCTCCAATTGCGAGTTCTACAAGGGCTTAGTATCTTTCCTAGGAAACGTTGTATTTGAAAAGGGGACAGCCATCTGCCCAGAAAATCTGACAGCAGTGAAGGAATGGACAGCGCCAATGGACAAGACAGGTGTGCGCAGTTTCTTAGGGGTGATGAATTTTCTGAGGAGATTCACCAAGGACCTCTCAGAAACAGATGCCCCGCTTACCCGGTTGACTGGGCAAGTTCCCTTCCAATGGGGGGAGGAAAAAGAGAGGGCGTTCCAGGCCATCAAGGAGGCCCTCCTCACAGCGCCAGTCCTAGTGCACCTGGACGCCAATCGCCCATTCATTGTAGAGACAAGTGCATCGAACTTCGCCATTGAGGCGGTCCTTTTGCAGACAGGGGAGGATGGTTTGGACCACCCAGTATGCTACTTCAGTAGGAAGATGCTACCGGCAGAAACAAACTACCCTGTCTATGACAAAGAAACTCCTGGCGATTGTCGTAGTACTAGATGAGTGGCAGCATCATCTGTTGTATGCATGCCACCCGTTCACGATATAGACTGACCACAGGGCCTTGGAGTTCCACAAGAGCCCCATAGGATGAACCAAAGACAAGCCCGCTGGCACCTGGAGCTGTCTCAATATGATTTTAAAATACAATATAAGCCCAGGGAGAGCAACTTACTCTCAGACCAACTTAGCTGGGACCCAAAAATGACCTTTGCAAAGGAGGAGCTGGACGAGTTCAACACAGCCATGATGCTCCCTCCCCAGTTTTTGCATCAATACAGGAGGAACGCGCCGACCTAAAAGAGAGAATTTGGACAGCCCAACAATGCACCAAATTCGGAGAGATGGTCAGGAGAGAGATAGAGGGAGGGGACCCCAGCAAAGGCTAAGAATTTCAGGAAGGAGGGGGCCTCATCCTGCACCATGACTGCCTATGTCCCAACGCTCAAGATTCAAACCGAAGTAATGGAGCTATGTCATGACCACCCCCTGGCGGGACACCCTGGGGTGGGGAAAACAATCGAGCTAATACGCCAGAACTACTCCTGGCTGGGCTTAATGAGAATGGTAAGAGGGTATACCGCGCGCTGCCTTACCTGCGCCTGATCAAAGCCATCTTGAAACAAACCTGCAGGGAAGTTAAAACCACTGCATATCGCCCAAATGCTGTGGACCTCCCTGAGTGTAGATTTTATCACCAAGCTCCCAAAATTGGAGGGCTACAACGTGGTCATGGTGGTGGACTGACTAAAAAAGTATGCTGAGTTCTTCCCCTGCACCTCTAAGGTCATGGTGAAGGACATGGCCAAAAATCTTCATGAGAGAGGTCTTTGCTCAACATGGACTCCCAGACAAGATCATCTCGGACAGGGGCCCACAGTTCATCTCCAGGTTCTGGGATCACCTCCTGAAAAATCTAAAAATTAAACCATTCTGTTCCTCCGCCTACCACCCACAGTCAGATGGCCAAATGGAGAGGGTCAATTAGACCTTGGAACAGTACCTACGGTGCTACCTCACCATGCGACATGATCATTGGATCAAGTGGCTGATGATTGCACAGTTTGCATACAACAACCTGGCACACTCATTGACCAGAATGTCACCCTTTTTCATGAACCATGGGTACCACCCATGAACGATGGAGGGACACGCTGGGGGAACAAACCCTGCTGCAGATGAGTTAGTGACTGGAATCAAGGAAAATTTTGAGATTTTGAGAGACAATCTGGAGAAGGCGGCAGAGGTTTAGAAGAGGAAGGCGGATGTGCATCACTCTAAGGCTCCGCCCATCAAAGATGGAGATTATGTATTGATAAATGTCAAACACTACACACCCCCAGGACAGTGTAGGAAGTTCGGACCCATCAACCTAGGACCCTACAAGATCCTTTGACAGGTGAATGAGGTGGCATATGAATTAGAATTCCCAGAAGGATCGCGTGCATATCCAGTTTTTCATGTTTCGCAGCTCAAGAAGTATTAAGGACCCATACCAGAAAAGCCAGAGCCAGTCCAGTCGGACAACCCAGGGGAGGCGGAGTATGAGGTGGAGGAGATTCTGGACACCAAGATTGCTTGCAAAAAGCGATGGTACTTGGTGATGTGTCAGCTACCTTATAGAAGAATCCTCCTGGCAACCAGCCTTCGATTGTGCCAACTGTCCCCAGAAGGTGGAAGAGTACTGGGGCGCAGGGGCTCTTTTCTGAGGGGGGTGATGTGATGGTTAAGGCGCTGCCTGACCGCCACATAGCCCTGACCCCCCCCCAAGGCGGGGATCGCGGCTAGTAGTATTGTAAACAATTTAAATAAAAGTGTAGGGCTTGAGGGCAACGACCTTCAAAAATGGCATTCTGTCAAATCAGATGCCATAAAATTGATATAACCTCAGGGAAAAGGTGGCAAAGGTCGATGTAAATGGCAACTGGGCCAATCAGAGGCCCCCAACCCAAATTCTGAGGACCTAAGCATAGAGATTGGCAATGGTAAAGAGCAGCCCAGCGAATCAGGGGCTGCCAAGCCAAATTATGCCAAAAAGGAAACAGCAAGAATCACAGCATCGGGCAGCTCAGAGAATCAGGAGCTGCCAAGTCAAATAACACCAAAAGAGGAAATGATGGCATCAGGCAGCTCAGTGAATCAGGAGCTGCCAAGCTGAATCCGCCGCTCATCAAAATTATCAAGAGCCATGGCAAAGGGCAGCCCAGCAAATCAGGGGCTGCCAGGCCAAATTATCCCAAAAATGGGAATTTTGGCAATAAGGTTGACATGAGCTCTGATTTGTCCCTGACAAACGAAAATAAATGCGTAAAAGCTTCCATAATACCACGGGTACTCAATGAACAGTCTTAAATGGGCCTAGATGGGAATATTGGAGGCTGAGAATCTTGAAATAGGCCCACAAATAGCCCACCACCCATGAAATCTACGGGGTCCAATTTCCCCATATCCCCCATTCCATAATATTAAAACAATTAAGCGAAGGTGTCTAAGACAACTTCATCTTCTAATATATACAAATAAAAACCTCAAAATTGAAAATAAAATTTTAAAATTCAGAAGTCATTTTTTGAGATTTTGATGAAAAACCAGGGATTTTGAGCAAATAAGATGGACCAATCCTCGGATTTTGACAGAACAGTCGCCTCTCTGTATGCTCTCTCTGGGGACAGACTGTCCTCCTCAGCGTGATCATCATCATCACTGTGTTCCAAGGATACTTGAACTGCTCATCAAGCCAACAAACGAGGGGCTTAACCACTGCAGGCCTCTCATGTTTGTGGGCACTCACATGGGCCCTCCTGCCCAACTGCTTTGTGGCAATGTGGAGAGACCCCGTTCATCACAGTCTGGTGAACAACGAGTGGTTGAAACAAAGATCACTCTCTAAATCCCACACCACTGTTTGTTTCATATTATAAGTCTTGAGGGTGTTAGCCCCTCAAAGCCCAGGGTATTGCCTGACATACTAGACCCTGCCTACTAGATACCCATCACTATCCTGCTGAGAAACCTCACCGTCAAAGACATGGTTATAAAAAACACCATGAGATTGGCAGAGGCTTATTGTTCCTCATAGAGTACTTTGGGCTTATCCACTCCATTGGCTCTATGATGGATTTGGTCTTGCCAATGGATAACCTGTTATGTACTTTATCCAGTGTCCATATCTCAATTGAGATTACTCCAGATGAGCTAGAAACAGTCCACACTTTATTGGAAGGATATAGCGACATATTCTCCAAGTTCGATAACAACTATGGCCATATGAAGAACTGAAGTCACTTCGTTGATGTAGATGATGCCTGGACCATCCAGTCAAACCTTATCACAAGTCAAAGTGGAAGATTAGCAAATGATTACTGAGCTCAAGCAGTTACTACAAGCTGGGCTACTGGTACCCTCACAAAGCCCTTGGTCTTCTCCCTTTTGCAATCAAAAAGAAAAAAGTAGGTCATTGGATAGTCATGGTTTACTGCAAATTAATAACCTCACAAAGAAAGAATAGCTATCTAATCCCCCTTAGTTGATGCCGCCCTGGCCCAACTCTCTGGCTCTAATTTTTCTCCACAATGGACTTGGCTAGTGGTTATTGGTTATGGACCTTTCTCCGCAAGATCAGGAGAAATGTGCTCTCATTTGCAGTGAGGGACTTTTCCAACCAACCCAATTACCTCAAGGGTTGTGCAATGCACCCGCAACTTTCCAGCGAGCCAATGACCATATCTTGCAGGACCTGAAGTTAAGTTGCATCATTGTCTATCTCAATTACATCACGTTGTTTTTCAAAGACCTTCAACGAACATCTGACTCACCTGAAGGAAATGTTTCAACGTTTATGTGAATCCACCATCAAATTAAAACTCTCCAAGTGCACCTTTTTCCAAAAAGAGGCTAAATTTCCTTAGACACACCATTTCCCATGAAGGAATCCAACCATTACAGGACAAGGTTGAAGCTATATCAAAAATGCCTCCCTGTTGGAAATTTAACTGCGATTATCAATTCTAACCAAGATTGAGGTTTGATGTAACAGTCTAATATGATCATAAAGACCTCATTTGAGAAACTGATTCTTGGTTATACCGATGATTGACCCTTCAGAGTTATCAGCCTCCTCTGCCGGATGATGCTAAGCAATACAAAGAGGCTAAGCAACCTGAAGGGGCTAAGCTCTCCACAAGAAGGTTGACTTCATCTAATAAAAACTTTTATAAATCTGACGATCAAAATTATAGTAATAATAATCAGCAATATTGGTCCTCTATTAGAAAGGATCTTACCTCAGTTGAAGCATGACAATCCTCATGAAGAACTACTGAATCTGCCCCTATAAATATTCCTCATTTCTAACTAATAACGTACCACTATTTTTGTCTTTCATATCTCAATTTTGGTCTATTCATAACAGAATTCTGTAATCCAATTAGAATTTATTATTGCAACGAAACTTTTAACTTTGCTGCCTTGTTCCACCTTTGCTAGAGCCATGCTAAAATCTTGGGCTTGGATGGTGGCTCGCTTCTGGCCCTAGATTTTAAATGCACAGATTCATGGATCCTTGCGTTGATTATTTGATTGAAATTGGTTAACTGGGGCAATAATAGTATGAAGACTATTATTAGAGTTGAATCCCCAAAAGCCACGTTGAGTGAAAAGTCCAACGCTAAACTGGTGCTTCTTCATCTTGAAGATATTCTGGTAATTGTAGGTAACAATTTACCTATTCTCTTCACGAAGAGCCAAGTGGAGACTTGATAGTAACAACTTAAGGATAAATGATCTTTGCACTCTTCTCTTAAAAGTGATTTTATAACAATATTGTTAAGACAACTTAGTTAATATCAATTTTAAATCTGCTTTTTTAGGGAATAATCTGGGGTTTTTATAGTTAGAATTGGCACACAATTTTTCAGCTGTCCTCTGGGAATTAACTGTGCTCCTATACTGGTTTGACCCTCAGTGTTAGGCACCAAATCTCGTCAGGTACTGTTGCCTTGGGTTTCTTAGGCAGTATAATCCTTGGGTGTTTGGCGGACAAAACAATTGGTATATAGTACTCAAAACCAATTGTTTTGGCTGATGAAGATTATACTCTTCCTCTAGCGTTCAAACGTTTTGGTAGTTTCCAATGACTCCAATCCATTATGCTTTGAACAATTCCCTACAATTCGACTATTGGGTGTTATTCCCATATCAAATTATTGTTGGATTTCGTTGGGGATGATACCCAACAAAATTCTCATCTGTTGACAGCCTCAAATATCATCAGGAATGATGCCCAACAATAATCCCATCAATCAGCTGCTGTTGCCAATTGTATATGATTATAAGTTTATCGTCAAATCTATTAATTGGTTAAAAGGTTGGATTATGTGGTCATCTGCAATTCCAACAAGCCATAAAACTAATAATTTTGTAGCCTTCATAGCACCTGAATATTTCAATTTCTCACAAATATCATTAATGGTGCTTTCTGCCAGCTCTGTTTTTGAGGCTACCTGGTGAAAACATATTTTCATTATGATGAATACGTCTAGTGAAGAAAGACCCTCTTCCATGGAATCAATGAGTATCACTCAATGGGTACACTCTAATAGGCAGGAGATGCCTTCTGCTAAAAACAGTGATCTTCAATTTTGAGCATCTATGGACTTGGCCATTGAGGGCCCTGATAAAGATAATTATCAATTTCAATCTGCAGACGTGGAAGAAATGGTCAAGGGCTTAATAAGGGGGGCTATTCAGCCTGGTGCTTGTCCTAACTGAGACCGAGCATCTAAGGTTGCAGCTAATATGATGGACTTATATAACAGAGTGGTTTTACAACATACTGTAGTCATTCTGGTTATAAAAGAGCAGTATCTCTGGCAATACGTGCATCCTGCCATTCATCATATACTCCAGATTTTAAGGTTACATCATCTTGAGATCCAATGCCAGTTGACCCTGGCGCAACAATTTTATTATCAGCTATCCTCTTTTTATGAGACTGCTTCTAACTTTGGTCAGGATAATCGTGAAGCCATACTTTATAATAGAAGGGAAATCAATGATCTACATAACCATCTGGTGAGAATTGACAATGGAGTTGTGGGTTACATCAGCCAAGAAGTATCTCATCAGGTTAATGATATTGCTAATCCAGTTCAACACTGAATTACTACCCTTGAAGATGAGATTACTGAACAACTGGGGCAATTGCGGGCCCAACATGAGGAACGCTTTGTTGAAGTCAACGGGCTATTCCAAAAACTTGTCCAAATTGTGGATACTATATGAGAAGGTGGACCGGTCTTGTTGGTCCTCCTGGACCTCTGGGACCACCTAATTCTACTCCAGTGACCCCAGGACCCCCTGGTAAATGAGGTCCTCAAGGCCCTGTGGGTCAACAGGGCCCCCTGGTCCTGCAGGTCATGATGGTTTACAAGGACCCCCAGGACCTTCTGGTACCCCCAGCTCAATGCTTTCAGTTCATAAATTATGAAGTTTCGAGTCTACTGGTATTAAGAATGCAGGCATTAGAAAACCAAATCCAATCCATAGCTCAAGGATGTTTCTTATCTCTAGAAGGCCTTCCAACTGATCCATATTATTCATTAACTAACTTATTGGATGGTGTTGATAATGCTCATTGTCTATGCAATGCTAACTAATCTACGCAAGAAACTCAGTTTGCAATGTTGACAGCTTCCATTGATCATTTAGCTGCTAAATACAGTGTACTCAATAATAAGCAAGAAGAAATGCTCTCTGAGATTTTTAACTTAAATCAATAACCTGCAATTGACCATCTTACACAATAAGTTCAAAATTTACATGATGATCTCAACCATTTATGACAACAAGTTGACCAAATTCCCACTCAAGCCTGTATCCTTTAGTCCGAGCTCTCAGAAGCTGATTTAGTCATGGTATCTGGCGTACACATCTTAAGCAATGAACCCATCGCATTCAAACCTACATTTAAGAATAAATTTTAACCTGGTGAAGGTAACATTCATTCTTTTCAATTTGTCTATGAGTGAGCAATGGATGGGGTGACAAATCAGCAGATAGTTTGGCATATTACTTCTTTTTTAAGCCGATTTGCTTAAGAAATCATGGTTCCTCACCTTAAGGTTTGCAATAAGTGGGCTCAAGTGAAAACCGCCCTTATTAAGGAGTCCAGAAGTGATCAGATTCTATCTAATCAAAAGTAAGCCTTTATGAGTATCAAAGTTAAGTGAGGAGAGTCAACCCAAGATTTCACTAAGAGATTCTATCATGAGGCCCAGACTCTCTCTACTTGTAATCTTATTACCATAGATAATTCCATTTTGGCTGTGATGAGTGCTTTTGCTTCTCTTACTCAGTTTCTACTACATCTAAAATCTCTTGAAAGAAATTTCAGATCTATTCTCGACATCAAAGAGGCGTTGATGAAGATTATAATGGTGTGGTGCACCTGACCTCCACTAATAACCCTCGTTCCTATATCCATGTGATACCGCCTAGACCCAAACCTAAACCTAAGAAGGATCCTTGCATCTATTGCGGTCTATTGGGTCATATGGAAACTCAATGTTGGAAAAAAAAGCTTAAGAGTTGAAAAAAGAGGAGTCATCATAGGGCAAGAGGCTCCCTGTGCTGACCTACCTCCTATGCCTCAATTAAAATCTTTTAATACTACTAAAGTCTGTTATTTGATAACTGCTCCTGGTGAACTTGATATCCCTGATGATTTAGCCAACAAAGATACTATTTCTTCTTACATTTTTGTTTCTTCGTCTTATTCAATTTGACCATTTAGTTTCTTGGTATTTCCAATCCTGTACTTTGGCTCTGATGTGACCTGAATGGAAGTCATAGTACACAAAGTGAATGTTTTAGCTATCATAGACATGGGATTGCCCATAAATGTGATCTCATTTAAGCTTATGAAAAGAATCAAAGTAGCATCAGACTTAAATTATTCTCAAGACTATGGAACTGCTGGTCCTTCATATACTAAATCCATAGGAGCCTATTCTTCCCTTTCAATGCGCTCTGGAAAGTTGGTTATTTTGGCCCCTGCAGTAGTGGTGGACAATAACTGCTATGACTTGCTTTTGGGAACCAAATTTCTTATTGATTTTGACACAATAATTAGTCTTAAGGACAATTATCTTTCTTTAATTGGGTACTGAGTATCTTTAATCTTAATATGTTCCCAATAGCAAAGGCAAACTCAAATGACACGTTTGCTTATTGGAATATCCAACTTCTATTTTCGTCTTGAATACAAAATTTTGGGACCTAGGACTATTCTTCCGCCTCCCTCAGCTTGTGCCTCTGAAGGAATGCCTTTATACTCTACCAATTCGATTACTATTCCTCCAAAAGCTCAAGTTATAATTGATACTGGAGTACAAGTATTTGTGCCAGCTGATCATATATTAGAGATCTCACGTAACAGTAATTCATCTCATCTGAAGGCCTTAACCTGCCCTGGTATCCTTGATTTTGCTTATAATGGGACTTTTCTAGTCTTACTAGCTAATCTCACCTCTTGACCTATGGGATTGAATTGAAATAAAAGTATTGCTTATGTGCAACCTACTCCTGTAAATGAAATTTTTATCCATCTTAGGATGTAAGTTTTATGTGATTTTAAGTTGGAAGAACCACCTATCATTGCTAGAGCTAACGTCAAATTTGGATATTCACCTACTCCAGAACAAAAATGAATCCAAGGCTCTAATTTGAATTGTATGTGTAGATATTTGCCAAGGATCCCAAAGATTTTGGGCTAATGAAAGATGTGCAGCACCAGGTAAAAACTTGGGATACTCCCCCTATTTTAACCTAAATTTATCACAGATCTAAAGTTTAAGAGGCTGACTTTTCTTTCTCGTTGCAAACACTTTTGCAACCTATTCAATTCAAGACTAAATCTAGTTTGATAATCTCACAGAGGAGATTAGTCTGCGCCCATGTCAGGGAGCAGTTGGGCAAGCAAGGTAAGAGGAGCAGGCGGAAGGCCCGCGGCCTCCAACGTTCAAAAACGCCCCAGAGAATCCGGCGGAATAGACAAAAATCTCAAGGAACTGGCAGTCACAATTTCCCCAGAGATACTCGCGTGGCAAGCACGATGCAACCAGTACATCAACACGCCACACTCCCAGCCACTTTTGTCAGTGGAATTCGGAGTCCGTGTGTATCTGGACATCCAAAAAATGGCCTTATGAGAAAAATTTTGTGAAGATGTACACAAAATTTTCCCAACCACGGTGTATGTTGCACCTCACTCCATGTCGTGCGGTTGGCTGGACCTAGGTTAAAAAGCAAAGTAGCAGCAGACGAGGCTACAGCAGTGTGCATAGTGGTCAACCTCCCCGAAGGGCAATGGGTCATCAGAACCAAATGCACCAGATGGACAAAATCAAACTAAATTTTCCTCACGTTTGACTTTTTGCCTACTATGGTAAAATGTGATATTTTGGAGCAACACCTGAAAGATGGTCTCGTCGTATATGGCAAAATACAATCTTTCAAAATGCAACGCTTCACGCTGATGCCACACCTGTGCACTGGCAAAGCCATCGTAGTTCTGACCCCAACTGAGGAGATTGCAAAGGACCTAACCCAGATCCCACACTCCACTTTTATTGATATTGCAGGGCATACCACCCACCCATTCTGGGTAACCGTGGACAGCGCGCCCCCCATTTGCACCCACTGTGACGCGTTTGGCCATAAGGTGCACGCATGCCCCATCAAGGAGGGCGTCACATTCCAAGAGCACCCCTCAGCAGCCATGGCCAGCGGAGAGGCGCACTACAAACCAACCGCAAGCACCAAGGAGGCTTTCCCGTGGGGAGCACAAGGCTGCTACCTATTGGTAAAGCCCATCTCCCCGCAGGAGCGGAAGAAGGCCAAGCAGGCCCGTAGGGCCGAGGCCAAGGAAGTGGCCAAGGCCACCACCGCCATCCCACACTCACAACGCCAGGAGGACATGGAGACCTTCGCGGTGGAAGTGACTCAGGAATCCATCATCCAATCAGATTGGGAAGCCCATGCTGAGTGGGCCACTCAATCCAAGGATCTGATGGGAGATTTGATCTCACCCAATCGCTGCACCCAAGCTCCAGTCAAAACCAACTTGGGACCTATCCCAACTGAAAAAAAAAATTTTGACCCGCTCAACGGTGCACCAAACTCATCTGCACCAAAAAAAATTCGTCTGACATCGGGAAAACAAAAAGCAAAGGCAAAAGCCAAAATGACTCTTTCCACAAAAATTAACAAAAACCCTGATAGCGTTGCTGCTAACACCCGCGCTGCTGTGAAAGCCCATGGGGACCTGGAAGAGGCTGGTGGGCCTGGGGGCCCAGCCCCTCGCACCTAAGGTGTGAAGGGGGAAACCTTCACTCTAGAGACATTGAATATCGCCAGACTCAAGGCCTCCCTGTCCCGGGCTAGGAAACTGAGTTTTTTACAACACAATTTACCTGTGGATATCCTGGCCATCCAGGAGTCCCACTGTCCACGAGGTTCTAAGGAAGCTTGGAAAACAATGCTCCTCCCATCGCTATCCTTTTGGTCAAAGCACTGTGGGGTGCTAATTCAGCAAAACAATTTTTTAAAATTCACATCCTCAGAAACATTCCTAAATGGCCGAGTGCTTGTCATCACCTTCTCGTGGGCCAATGTTGCACATGCAATCGTCAACATCTATGCCCCAAATGGTGCACACAAGCATCAGGAATTTTTCTCATCGGTCAAATCCCTCCCGCTACCCCCTGATTCTTTCCTAGTTGGCGACATGAACTATTGGCTAACCTCACCAATGGACTGGTGGCCTCCCTCACCCCACGCCCCACAGGGTCATGTAGAACTACGCGTTCTAAAAGCCACCCTTGGGTTAATGGATGCACTGCCATGACATGCCCCACTGCTCAAAAACATGACGTGTCCCCACATCCACAACGGCCAATTAAGGTCCATGACCTGCATTAACTTATTCTAACACTGGCGAAATTCCAACCCCACATCTCCCACTTCAAAACAACGAAAATGGAATTCTCCAACCGCCAACTGGTCTCGATAACCTACCACTTACATGTCACAGTTGCAAAGGCCATACATTGGTGCAAAATCTGCCCCCCCCGAGCTCGCGTCACCAGAATTTTCCACATGGGTGGAAGAGGCAACTTTGGCAAAATCGTTTGTTGCACCATTTTGCGCGGACCCCATTTCCACATGGGCAACTTTCAAAGAGGACACCATCTGCCACTATCGCCATCTCTCCTCCAGATGCTTATGAGCCACATTGGCGGTTATCTCGCGCGCTTTGGCGGAATTGGCCCAATTGGAGTCCAACATTCCAGCCACAGGATACAGCCCTGCATGGGGCCAGAAGTGGGTGGAGGCAGCCGCCCACCTCAACGCACTCAAAAGGCAACACAAACATCGGGTTTGTGTCCAATACAGGGCCACATGCATCATTAAAGGCGACAAGTGCACCGCATACTTCTTTAAAAAAATTTTGCACCACGCCAGAGCATGGCCTGCACACAGGTGCAAAGATTGGATAACCATTGCAGACACACTGGCCAAAGTGGCAATCAAAATGCAAAAATATTACTCCGAGTTATACTGAGCTGAACCAATTCAGTCAGCTGAAATGGCAGAATTTCTCTACTGAGCTCATATCCGCACCATTTTCTGATACCTGGAAATAATGAATTTAATTACTCCAAACGAATTATGGACAGCCATTTGTGGTGCACCAAACCAAAAATGCCCAGGCCCAGATGGCATTCCATATGAGTTCTACAAAAATATTTCAAATATATATCCCCATTGCTGCTAGCCTCACTTAACCAAAGCCTGTTGGAAACGCGCCTCCTACCAGGAGGACATGAGGCCTTTACTGTCACACTCTTCAAGAAAGGGGATAAGCTTGACTTAGCCAACTGGCGCCCCATTTCTCTAACAAACACAGACACCAAAATTTTAACAAAAATCATGGCTTACCGTTTAGGGACTGTAGCATCTGCCACCATCTCCCCAGAACAATTCAGTTTCATCCCCAGAAGGTCGATTTGGGATAACGTGCACTCCATGGCTAATGCATGTCAGTCCACAGCCTCTGGGGCACTGGTATTCTTGGACCAACAAAAGGCCTATGATAGAGTAAACTGGGAATACCTAAAGGCCTGCCTCCATCAATTCCGCCTACCCCCCGCTTCATAAACTGGGTAATGCTGCTCACGGAATCTGTGACAATGGCAGTGCGTGGCCCAGGCTTCCTAACAGAAGTAGTCCGCCCTCAAAGGGGCTTGCGACAAGGGGACCCCCTCAGCCCACTCTTATATAACTTCAGCCTTGACTCACTACTGCGAAATGTGAATGCTCAACTCACTGGTGTCCATGTGCCAGGCCAAACCCCAGTCAAGATGATGGCATTTGCAGATGATTGCGTGGTGGGGGTGTCTAATAACAAAGATGCACGCGCGCTTGAAGCCCTCATCCAGGAATATTCCCAGGTAAGCAACGCGTCACTGAACGCCTCCAAAATTGAAATCATCCTCCTTGGTTGGTATCAGAACTGCTGGGCCCCAGCAATTAGTTCCCAACCCGGCCCATCTGCTCGCCCACGTCCACGCCTTACTAACTCAACACACACCGCTCCACTGGTGCTCCCCTTCATGCCAAGTCCTACCATAGGACCGGTACGCCATCTGGGCGTGTGGTTGGAGGCAGGTGGATACGCGTCAGCAGTAATGGAGTGCCATATACTGGACAACGTGACGAAGCAAATCGCCTCTCTCAGAGCCCACCCTACTACCCTCACTGGCAGGGTTGTTCTTGCCAACTCTATGCTCCTATCCAAAGTCTGGTTTGGAGCCCACGCCATCCCCTTCTCCCCAAGCTTCTTCAAATCCCTGTATGCTTTGCTGCAAGGATGGCTTTGGTCAGGCCGCCCTCCACCAGTACGGCTAGAGGTCATGTTTGGCCCTCATCATCAAGGTGGCATGGGCCTGCTTGACTTCAAAGCCCATGCTGCCAAGATCCTGGGCACCTTGATCGCGGCTGTCACCGCTCCTACACTCCCATCCCAACACTGTTCCCGCGCGGCCTGCTCCAACTTCTCCCAAGCCTTGGGCCTCAACAATCCATCAAACCCCCACTCCCTGATGAAATACCTCGCATCACACACATCGGCCACAGGTCCTCACGGGACTAAAACCCATTACAAACGAATCCTACTCTCCATGAGAAGCGCAGAGTGGAGAATTCGTATTAGCGGACATACAACCTGAAGAGGCCGCCCCTCTCCTCAGTTCACACAAGAGGTACAGGGGCTACCCATCCATGATGGCGTGATCCCCATTTGACCCCATGTCCTATCCATGGTGGACTACCTGGACATGATGGACATCCCTTATTCCACTGAGACTCAGAAGACTATTTGTAAATATGCACTTATCCTCTGTTGCAGCCTCAAATCTGTTCCCATGTGTGGCGCTGCCTGAGGCGGGTACCACACGGCTGAGCGCTCTAACGCTTTACATTTATCCTGCGTCATGTGAGGCCAGTATGGAACGCTGTTCCACCGCCTGGAGAAGTTCCCCAACTCTAAAGTGATATGGCGCGAAGTTCAACGTCTGCTGGGCCAGGATCAAACGCATCCCTTAAATCTGTCAAGAGATATGTTTGCTTCATCAATGGCCTCCCCCCTTCCACCCTCCCTCCGTGCTCTGGTGGTTGCAATCGCCATGTGGACTATCCACACGATTGTCTTGGATGCCATCGCTGGCTCCATCCCCACCCACCCAGAAGCTGTCCACAGATTCCGGTCTCACTTGGTGGACCACTTTCAAGCGTGGATGTTTGGATACCTCCCGCCGCGTCGCCGACAGCTGGTCTCCTCCTAGTTCCCAGTCTGGTTCATCGAATCAGACCCCTTCCTCCACACGTGCTCAATAGTGGCTACGGCCCCTTCACACGTTCCCTCCCCCTCCTCATAAGTGGCGTTCCCGCTGGCAACAAGAGATAGCATCGCTTCTCTGGGGTGCCTCCCCTTGTACTAAGTTTGTCTTTCCTGAGTCATATTCAGAAGTGTCCGTCCCATGGTCAGCCTTCCCCGCAATAAATAAAAATAAAGTTGAGGAGGCTCAGGTCTCAGTGGAATTGAAACAACTCCTCAATGCTGGTCTACTAACGCCTTCAAAAAGTCCATGGGCTTCCCCTCTACTTCTCATCTGAAAAAAGGATGAAGGTCATAGAGTGGTTATTGACTATTGCTGGCTTAGTGCTGTTACACAAAAGGATTTTATTCTCTACCTCGCATTGATGATTCATTAAGGCTATTGTCTGGGTCACAGTTCTTCTTGGCCATTAACCTTGCTAGTGGCTACTAGCAAATTGACATGGCTTTGGAAAACCATCAAAAATGCGCCTTAATTTTTAGTGAGGGGTTATTTGAACCTACTTGTATGCCACAGGGGCTTTGTAATGCCCCTGCTACTTTTCAAAGAGCCATGGATGTCTTAACTTGGGGATTTAAAAATTTCCTGCATTTTAGTTTATTTAGACGATGTTACTGTTTTCTCTTGCACTTTTAATGAGAATTTAGCTCATTTAAAAGAAGTATTTGGACAGTTATGCCGTGCTTCACTTAAGCTAAAACCATCCAAGTGTGCTCTTTTCAAAACTGAGATGGAATTTCTAGGCTATAAGGTTAGTCGTGATGGTATTTTACCCTTATCTAATAAAATACAAGCTATTTCAGACATGCCTGTACCTAAAAGCTTGCGCATTATGCAAGAGTTTTTAGGTATGGCTGGTTATTACTGACAATCCATCCCCCATTTTACTGAGATTGCAGAGACTTTAGTCTATTTATTGCACAAGGAAGTTCCTTTCTTATGGGAAGTAATGAAACAACAAGCTTTAGTTAGTGCTTCAATTTTATCCCATCCTGATTTTTCAAAACCCTTTACCTTATTTCCCAATGCCAGTGATGTAGCTATTGGGGCTATTTGGATCAGCATTAATCCAACCTGGTTGATCATCCCATCACTTATTATAGTAAAACCCTTTCCAAGGTAGAACGCAATTATAGCATTACTGAGAGGGAATGTCTCGCAGTACTATCTGCCATCAAGCATTTTCGCCCTTATCTCTATGGCAAACATTTCAGTATCATCACGGATCACGCTTTCTTTAAATGGTTACAACAAATGAAGGATCCTGATGGACGCTTAGCTATATTGGCGTTAAAGCTTCAGAATTATGACTTTTTAATTCAATATTGCACTTGAGCTATATACCAAAATGCTGATGGACTTTCTCAATTACCTATACTAACTTTATTCACTGCTGAGGAAATCATATCTATGATATGATTGGCAGAACAAAACTCTGGTATCGTGAATCTAAGGACGTTATAGCAAAGCTACAATCCTTAACTGAGAATATTCAAGTTAAAGAAGGTTCTTCATATATAAAGTTAGGACTTAAATGGCTGCCTTTATTTGGCCTTCTGCGAGGACTGATACTATTATGTTGCTCATCAAAATGTAGGGCATGGGGCTGTCATTAAAACTTTACAATGGTTGATTATCATTTTTATTTGGGTAACTTGCTGTGAACTGTGCACAATGTATTGAAGACTTGTCTCACTTGCCAATAACAGCATGGTGGAAATCCAATTTACCAACACAAAAATGTGGGACCTTCAGAACCTTTTTCACTGTGAGTATTGATATGATGGGCCCTCTTCCTACTGCTATGTATGGACATCATTATATTATATTAGCTATTGACCATTTTACCAAATGGATTGAAGCTGACTCTGTTTCCACTATCACTGCTAAGGCTACTGCGTCCTTCCTTTCTAAGCAAGTTTCCACCCAGCGTGGTAGCCAATGTTCTATTATCTGATAATGGGACCAACTTTGTTACACAGGTGGTATCTGAGCTTACTAAATTAATGGGTACCTATCAGTCATTTAAAGCTCCTTATAATTCTTTTACTAACAGTGCAGTTGAACGAGCAAATGGTACCTTGTAGCCATTCTTTGAAAGATGGCCTCCAACGATCCTAGTAGATGGAACTCTACTTACCTAGTGCGATGTTAGCCTATGGGCTATCCATCATCATATAATTGGGATGTCTCCCTTCAAGGCTCTTTACAGTTAGGATCCTATTTTAACCTTAAGTGTACAAACTATACTTGATGCTGCAACACCTCAAACTAATTATTTAGCTATGAGGAGGCTAGCTGATGAAATTATCAGAGTACAAGCCTTAGCTTCAAGTTCTCTTTCTGCTACAACCTTAAAAGAGGGAACTTGAACCAATGATAATCGACCTACTTTACCTGAATATCAAATTGGGGATCTTGTACTCTTTTATCATCATTGACCTGAAGGAAGAATTCACAAACTCTATACCTTATGGGCTGGTCTTTACCATATTATTTATTGTCAGGGTATTGAATACTCCATTTCAGCTACAGATAATAGGACTTTTATAAATAGAGTTCATAGTAGGTTTCTTCATAAGTACATGCCACCTAGGCAAGATCTTGAGGGGGGCACTGTTGGAAATTTAACTGCGATGATTGATTCTAACCAAGATTGAGGTTTGATGTCTCAGTTTAATAAGATCTTAAAAACCCCATCAGAGATATCTGATTCTTGATTAGACTATTGATCGACCCTTTGGAGTTATCAGCCTCCTCTGATGGATTAGGCCAAGCAATCTGAATGGGCTAAGCAACTCAACGGGGCTAATCCCTCCACAAGAAGGTTGAATTCACTTAATAAGAATTTTATCAAATCTTACCATCACAAGTATAGTAATAATAATCAGCAATAGCGGTCCTATATGTGAAAAGATCTTACCTCAGTTGAAGTATGACAATTCTCATGAAGAACTACTAAATCTATTCCTAAAAATATCCCTCATTATAACTAATAAAGTACCACTATTTGTGTCTTTCTTAGCTCAATTTAGGGTCTATCCATAACAGAGTTCCGTATTTCAATTAAAAATTATTATTGCAACGAAACTAATAACTTCGTTGCCAAGTTCCCCCTTCATTAGAGCCACAAAACTAATAATTTGTAGCCTTCATAGCGCCTGAATATCACAATTTCTCATGAAATTTCAATACTCCCTTAAGAATCTACAGGATATTCAGGTATTTCTGGGCATGATGAGGTATTATAATCAATTCATCACAAAGTTCTCTCAGCTCAGCGAGCCCTTTGTCCACCTATTGAAAAAGAACACTTCTTTACATTGGGGTGAGGAACAGAAGGTCGCTTTTGAGACGCTAAAGCAGTGGCTACAACAACGGCCTATCCTGCGGCACCCAGACTATAGTAAACTTTTTCCATATTCACTGACGCTTCATACTATGCTGTCAGGGCCATCTTGGCTCAGCTGGATAATAACGGGGTAGATCATCCCAGATCATACTTTAGCAGAATTTGTCCAAAATGGTGCACAACTATAACATCACTTAAAAGGAGTGCCTTGCCATTCTGTTAGCTTTAGAAACACTATCGTCCTTTCCTGTATAGAACTATCTTCACAGTAGTTATGGACACGCTTCTCTGAAATGGTTACAAAACATGAAAGATCCTACTGACCATTTGGCACGCTGGGCTATAAAGCTCCAGCACTATGACATGAAAATTGAACACTGTGCGAGAACCTGTCACATGAATGTATTAAGTTAATTTGGCTTCCAGTCCTGCACTTGGATAATAGTGAGGCAGAGAGGGTATTTGATTTCTTAATGATCCCCAATGACTGGGAGAATGAGGATGATCCTGTCCAGAAAATGTTAGCTCGGCACTCCCACAACACCAAAGTGGAGAACATGAAGTTGTTATAGCAGGTGGGGGCAAAGTGGCTGCCTTACATTTCAGCCCTCAGAATGCATACCATCTATCCTGGAAGCTCACTCTACCCTATTCATGGGGTAACAAAAAAACCTATGAGTTGATTAGGGAGCGGTACCATTGGGAAGTCATTATAGAAACTATTGTTGAATTTCTGGACGCTTGCCTCAAATTTAAGAAGAAGTCTAGTTTTAAGATTGGATAATAATATCAACCAACTACCTCTCAACAACCTTTCCATACCATCAGCCTGGACGTGTTAGGTCCCCTCATGCAGACTACCGGTGGAAACAAATATATCCTAGTTGGCATTGACCATTTTACTAAGTAGTTGAAGCCGTGGCTCTCCCATCCCAAATGGCCAAGGTCAATGCCACGATTTTACATCACAACATGACCTCTCTCATGGCTGTCCCTAAGTTTTATTCTGCAACAATGGTAATAACTTCACCTCCAGATTAGTCAAAATCCTGGCTACCTCTATGGGAGCCAAACAACCTTCAACAGCTCCATATAATCCCTCTACCAATGGGACCTTGAAGAGAGCAAATGGAACCTTGGTTTCAATTTTGAGAAAAATAGCCTCCTCTGATTACTTCACTGGAACCAATTCCTCCTCAGTGCTCTTATGGCCTACCAGATTAGTTATCACCAGATCTTTAAAATCTCCCCATTCCATGTTCTTTATGGGCGGGAGCCAGGGATACCCGCCCTTTTAGCTAAAGATGTTTTCTCCTCTAAAGTTGAGGAACCTGAGAAAGCCATGAGAAGATAGGCTCAATGTATCATTCAGCTTCAATCTGATGCTATGACAAACTTATCTAAAATGGTTACAAAAGAGGGATAAGCTTCCAATGAGTTTTGGGCTCCCCTAACTTCATTCAAAGTGTCTGACCTGGTCCTGTACTACCATAACTGCATCACTCCTAGAAGCGGCAAGCTTGTATAATTTGGGAGAATCCCTTCACTGTCACTTACAAGAGAGGTGATGAGTAATATAAAGTCTTTGGCTACAGGTATTATCATAAACCGAGTACATGGACGTTTCTTATGCCCCTATCCTTCACCCATGAATTCTTGAAGGGGGCAATGTCAGACTATTGCCTTCTTGCTTAATGGAAAAGAATGTTTGGGTGCAAATAGTCCAAATGGTGGGGGAGTCCACCCCCACACCATCTCAAATTTGGTGCTTGTTGGACAATTACCTGTCCCATTTTATAATGGTAGTGTTTCAAATTTTTAAATCGTTTAATTTTTAAATTATATTAAGGGAAGGCCAACCAGGGGATGGACACTTTCTGATTTATAACCTAAAAAACTAATAGCATCAAGAGGCACCCCAGAGAAGCTAGCGCTATCTCCTGTTGCCAGAGGGAATGCCACGTAAAGGAAGGGGGATATTGTGAGTAGAAGCTTGCGCCACTATTGAGCACATATGAAGGAAGGGGTCTGAAGTGATGAAACAAACTGGAAAGCAGGATGAGACCAACTGACAGCGATAGGATGGTAGGTATACAAACAACTATGCTTGAAAGTGGTCCATGAGGTTCAACTGGAATTGGTGTACAGCTTACTGGAGAGTAAGAGTAGAGCCTGAGATGGCATCCAAGAAACCATGTGGATAGTTCACATAATGATTTCAATCACTAAGGATTGGAGGGAAGGTATGATAGGGTAATTCAAGGGCAAGGCGAAGATGTCCTATGATAGGCTGAAGGGCTGTGTTTGGTCCTGGCAAAAAAAGACGTTGAATCTCACGCCAGATCGCTTTTGATGGATGGCACTTCTCCAGGCGGTGAAACAGCGTTCCATACTGGCCACACACAACACAGGATGAGTGCGATGCATTGGAGCACTTGGAAGTACAGTATACCTGTTTCAAGCAGCGCCACACATGAGAATTAATATATGGCTGAAGAAGAGGGTGTTGTGATTTTTGTCCATATTCCCAGCCTGCTAGTTTACCAGGAATCGCTAGGGGATAATTCCCTAAGGTGAGTGAATTGTAAATCAATTGGACCGAGTTTCAAAGTACTATGTTTGGGGTATTTTGGGATATTCGCCTGGTCATATCCATCGGGGATCAATCTAGATGAATATTTAAGATCTCATTGGGTGGAGTTGCTGATGAAATAGGGGCATCTGATATTGATTAACTATCAGGTGTACCAATTGGGATTGGTCAGGTTTCATCGTCAACTGATTGGGAATGAATTGCAAGTTTTGAGGTGAGTGATGACGCCTGCAACTAGTGAATTGATAAGTTGGTATGTGACCTACCTTAATGGGTAATAAGTCCCATTACCTAAGCAGATCACTAGCCAAATATGGTTGATTTGCTTGGATCAAGAAAAAAACGTTAGGGACATGTTTTCTGACTCTTTCCATTTAGGTCTCAAGGATGTCCAATAATGGAATCCTAGCTAGGATGGGGAAGACCATCGCTGCTGAGATGAGGATGGATGATTCAATGGCAACGGCTGCCGCTTCATCAAAGAGGTGTCAACCAAGGGTTAGATGGCCGAATCCCCACTATAAATTCCCTAAAATCACTTATAATCAAAAACAGATAATATAACAATATTTTATCAATAAAGTTTTCATCTGGTATATAGTTTAAGTAGTAAACTATTATCAGCTTTCCATTGTGCTATTCTTCTCAAGGATATTATTGCTGTGTGTGATAATTGGGAGACTCTTAAGAAAAAGAGTAAATATCTGAGCGGGGATCTAAAGAAGAAGGAGAAAAAATTAGGGATTGCTGCCGAGTTTGTTGGACCAAAGAGACTGTCACCATAGAATCTCAGAGATGATTGAGTTGGACAGAATGAGGGAACAAATCCCTAGATCACAACATCTCAAGTATCTCATGTGGGAATACTGGCTGAGCGTTGGTCCAAGATATATGAATTCACACTCAACTATGGATAATAGTCATCATACTATTATCAACCAATAATCTAATATACTATACAATGCAGACAACGTGAACAAGAAACCAAACCTGTGCAGTAATAAGTTTACTGGGGTTGTTTTCCAATAATAGCAATTCAAGTAAATTTTTACAAGTTGGTGCTCTCTACAGGGGTGTAGTTGAGTTAAAGTATATATAAAAATGTCATACAAAGATGAGTTACACAAATTGTGGATGGAGTTAGCCACTGTGAATCAGAATGCCCTAAACTCAGTGGATCATCAGGAATTCGCAGCCTTGGAAGAATGAGTCGCCAAGATGGAGGAAGGGATCAATAATGTTGCGAGTTTTGGGAACAAGTTACTTGAAAAGTAACTTCGTTGAAGAAGAAAGAAGGGGACCTCGTTTGAGAGGCCTTATATCTGAAAATGGAGCAAGAAGCGGATTCTGTTCACTTGAGAAAATTTAGCGCAGATATAAAGTGACTGATCAAACAGGTGGAGGAGCTTAAAACTCACAAATGTGGTTGTGAGCCAGATATGGCAAGCTATGCCAAAGAAAGAAGTCATTGTACAATATTTAAGAAGTCGAATACTAAAGGAACATGCCACCCACTTTTGCTGCCATTTTGGAGATGACGCATGAAGTCACTCCTTAAGTGAGTTAAGTGGCTGAACCTAGAGAATCAGCTAGAGATAACTTGGAGGAATTTAAGGCAACGCCAAAATTACCAACGTTCCATTGGGATAACGCCCCAGCATTTTTTAACTGTTTGATATAACCATGTATGGCTACGAGGATTGTCAAAAGGCGTTGATGGTAATGAATTGCCCATGCACCGACTGTCAGAACTTAGTGTTACCTCACCTAGAGGGGTACAGCTTGTCATATGCGGAGGCAAAGGCAGCCATCATGAAAGAATTCAGGAGTCCAATGTGCATGTCAAAGTGTAAATAGGAGTTTATAGGAATTCAGTTCCATAAAGATGAGTCTCTAGCAAGCTTCACGGACCAGTTCTACCAGGAGTCGCAGATCCTGGTTGGAATGAAAAATTCTAAATGAATTCGATGCCAAAATCACCTTACAAGCGGCCCTTCAGCCCTATCACAATTTGCATCACATGATGTCTTCTGTGTTTGTGATGGAAATAACTACCTCTCAAATGGTAGATAATTTGAAGTTTTTTGGGAGCAACATTTGATGCTTCAAATAGAAGTTTCAAATCTAATCTGGTGTGCAATACAAATCCCAAAAAGGGAAACAAAGGAGTTAAAGAGACAAACAACCAAACCGTGCCAGGGAATAAGCCTGAAGAATTCAGATGGTTGAATAAGAAGGAAAAGGTCTGCTACCAATGTGGTGGGAAAAGACATTTCGCCGTGCACTGCAAGAAGATGAAGGATCAAATCAACGTGGTCCAGGCGAAAGAGTCAGCTGCCACCAAGGAATTGGGAAATGGGCCCGCAGCCTAGATGGGGAACAGTCTAGAGCTGCAGAGAAGCATGTTCCTCCTGAAATCATGGCCGAGGAAATTGATATCAGTGATCTGTTCATGGACAATGACATACAGGATCAGCTATATCAAGTGGTCAATTTGGATGTAAATGCAATGACTAGATCTGGGGCAAAGAGAATTGACCCCAAGATAATCAAGGAAGTTGCCCAGCCGTATGACTGACAACTGGTGGACAAATTCGAACTGCTGAGAATACCAAAGAATTATCTGAAGTCTGATTAGATGAGGCCAATCTGTCAATCCCCCTCATCATGATAAAGGAATAATTTCCTGATTTATTGGTGCAAATTATTCTCACCCTCAATTCAGCTAATAATGCCGCTATACACTCAGTAAACACATTTATGCAATACTCTGAGTGCACATATATAGACATAAAAGTTATTTGAGTGTGGGTGAGGGCAATTGTTGATAGCGGAGCACCCATCAACATTGTCTCACCCAAGCTGGTAAAGAGGATGAAGATCTTGCTGGACTTGGAACATAAGAAGGAATATGGGACAGCTGGGCTAAACACCACCATCTCCTGTGGAGTGTATATTGCTTTGCCACTACAATTTGGATCAATGGTGGTATCTGCGCCAGCAATAGTTTTGGCCAACCAAAACTATGACATTCTTATTGGAACGGAGTTTCTATGCAAATAAGGAGTTAAATGTAACTTTGAGTATAATACATTGACCATATTGGGTCAGACGTTAACATTGGTATATCAGAAGGATATGAAGCTCCTCTGAATATGAGAAATAACTTCATTAATCTAATATACAATGATGACATTGTCCCAATTTGATAGCAATTATTTGGTCAAAAGCGATGAGAAATGCCAGCAGAAATCCTAGAGAACTGGGGAATTCCACTGAGGATCAAGAATGAGAAGACCATACTGCCAGGATCGCAGATGATAGTCAACACAGGGTTGATCTTGGAGATACCTGAGCTGTTGTATGGGGAGGTTGGAAGCCCCTGGAAGAAGTCCATAGTGGAGCCTTGGGTGGCTCCTGGGATAATAATGCTGGGCCATGGAGAAAATCGAGCTCTCTTGGCAAATTTAAGCAAAAAACTGAGAAAAGATTAGGAATAATCAGATTATTAAATTTTTTCATCTGATCCTGACGGGCAAATTGAAGAGATTCCATGATTTTGGGACTCTTGACGAGATAGGATTACTGGCCAGGGTAACCAAGAGCATAAACCTATTGGTTGATCAAGAGCAACTAGCTGATCTGTTGGAAGACCAGAAAGAGGAGATGCTCATATTATTTAAAAAGTATTGGGAAGTATTCTCTCAGGACGACCACAATTTGGGATGCACAAGAGATGTGATCCACAAGGTCGACACTGGGGAAAATTTGCCAATCAGGATGAGACCAATCCAACCATTGAAAGCATCTGAAGTGGTAGTGGAATATGAAATTATCAAACTAGTGAAGCATGGGCTTCTAGTTTCGTCATTGAGTCCCTGGGAAAGTCTGATTTTAATATTGAAGAAAAAGGATGGCTCCAGATGGGTGGTGATTGATTAACAAAAGCTGAATAAAATTATAAGAAGGATTTGTATCCTCTACCAAGGATTGATGATGTGCTAGACCAATTGGGAGAAGCTAAGTTTTCTACACAATGGATCTGATCTCGGGATATTGTTAAATTGACTTGCCAAAAGAAGATCAGAAAAAATGCGCAATTATTACTGTGCAGGGATTATACCAACCAATGAGGATGCCCCAGGGTCTATGTAATGTGCATGCAACGTTCCAGAGGGCCATGGACGCTATACTGAACGACTTAAAGTTGTTGTGCGTCCTGGTATATTTGGATATGAATGTGTTCAGTAGGACGTTGTCATGAAAATGGCAGATTAAGTTTAGACTGGCCTGCCAGTCGGGATGTGTAAGCACCCAAAAAGCAAGCCAAGATGCCAGAGACATCGCCACATGTATGACGTTGTATGGAGCCAGGCATTGGAAAATGATAAGCTGTTGGTGTAGGGAAATAGTGTATAACAACCCAAGAACAAACCAAATAGAGACCGCCCCAGACACTAGAGGTCTTGCTGCAGGGGGTGGTACCACAGGTATAGTTTCTACAAGGTCACCGATGGATGGGTGTAATTCAACTGGGGAGACAAGGGGGTGGATCCTTGCTTAGAAATGGTGGATGTAAGGCCACAAGGTCCCAGTATACAGTTGGCAAATGTTTGTAATAACAGGGTTAAATTGCCAGAAGTATCTAGCTCGCTGAATCTAGTTGACGATGGTAGGAGCCATAGTGACCATCAGTACTGGTAAAGCCCATCTGGCATAAGGACTGACAGGGCACCAGATAAAAGCCATTGGGAATTGGCCAGAAGGATGTTAATAAAATCAAAATTGATAGTTATTTTTTTGGAGGCAAATTTTATTGTAAAGGAAAGTGAATAAAATCAACCAACAATTTTCTCAGTGCAATGCAACTGATTAAATAGAGGTTGATTGATGCGGGGACAAGCTGGGATCAAGACCCTCAATTTTGACCCAACCGGCGAATTTTTTGGAAATGGGGGAAGATAAGCTCACTGGGAACTGACATCAAAGAATTTAGTGGCAGGCTGAGTCACTGTCAATTTGACCTCAAATGCTAAACCGAGGATTGACTGCATTTCTGACAGTTAATGCAACAGCGTCTGGCCTGACAAGCAGCAGGAATCCCCAGGGCCACCCCACGTAGGGGTGGTCCCAATTGGTTGGTAACAAGTTTGGGATGCCCAATCTACCCGCGTTTAGTCGCTTGGCCATTTGTCTGGTCAAAAGTATTACATCAGCCACAACGCCCGATTTGCCAGAAGGGAGCTTCAAACTCTCATCAATGGTGTCCAATGCTACTACCTGCATGTTGGGGATCATCCCCGACGATTTTGAGAGGGGGTTAATTTTAATGATCGTAGTGTTGGCTGAATCAAAACTTTCAGGAATTCCAGCTGATGAATCAGTCTTTGTCCCTTTTCAACTATGTGGATTCCAATCAATGGGCTTGTTTCCACTCATTTTTGGGCTGATCAACTTTATTACAGTAATCTTGGTGCAAATTTTCCTGATTAGATATACTAGTTTTGCTGAGTTGAGTGTGGGCACCGTGAGAGGGATACAAAGAGGGAGGGCTGTTACCCAGTGCTCATCTACCACGTGGGCGAGGTCGCCCTGGGTAACGAGGGGTACGGCCACCCTCTTTGGTATTTTCTTACTTGAAAATGGAAAAAGGCCAGATCAGCTAACAGGGGACATTCCCCAGGACTTACAGACGTTTATTGATCACCTACACCACTTGGAAGAAGTATTCAAGTGACTGTCCACAGCTAACCTGAAGATTAAGCCAAGGAAGTGTCACTTCTTCAAAAAAGAGCTGTAATATCTGGGATTTGTAATCAACTCAAGTGGATTGCAGCCGCAATCCCAGAAGATAGAAGCCATAGAATGGATGGCTGTGCCAAAGAGTGCCCAAGACATCCAAGTGTTCCTTGGGATGGTTGGATACTACAGAATATTTATTTGGGACTTCACCCAAATAGCTGAGCCCTTATTCCATCTGTTGAAGGATCCAAAAAAAGGATTTGTATGGAATAAAGAAGCCCTGGAATCCCTTGATGAGCTACGCCTGTATTTAATAGATTTTCCAATTCTGAAATATCCAAATTTCAATTGAGAGTTTATTATATAAACTGATGCTTCATTGACGGCGATCAGTGCCAAACTAAGCTAAGTAGATGAGCTTGGGGACAAACATACGGTGGCATATGTGAGCCAGACACTCTCTCCAGCCGCTGATAGGAACTACACTGTAACTGAGCGTGAATGCCTTGCAGTCATTTATTCATGTAAGCAGTTTCAGGTGTATATCCATGGAATGCACTTTAAAGTGGTGACGGACCGCTCCTCGTTGCATTGGCTCCACAATTTATTGAGAACCAGAAGGATGACTGGCCTAATGGCACTTAAGCTACAGGCTTATGATTACGGGATTGTCCACTGAGAGGGGGCTTCTCACCAGAATGTGGATGGCTTATTGCAGTTACCAATGGTCCAGATGGTATACCTGCAGGCAGATGAGCTATTTTAAAGAATAGTTGACAGAAAAATTGTGGACGAGCCCCAAGAAATCCAAGGTGCACTTCAGAAAGCGATGGAAAACACTGAGACCATGGATGAACAAGTGTTTAAGACAATTAATGGGATGTGGTTATAAAACCCAAAGCCATCGGAAAGAGAAGCTATTTTACAAGCCGCTCATAAGGTTGTTGGGCATGGAGGCCTGAGAAAAACAACTGATCATAATTACCAGTACTACTACTGGGAGTCAATCAACTATGATGTTGCAGACTATCTAGCTTGTTGTGTGGAGTGCCAGCTGCACAAGCCACATAAGAATACAACTGGGTACTGACTGGTCCACCCTGGATTTGCCTGGCATATGGTGTCCATTGACATAATGGAACCGTTGATGATGACCACAGGGGGAGTCAAGTACATAATATTGCCATTGATCATCTGATGAGATGGGTTGAGATGAAGGCCCCGGAAAAAGTAAATGTTACCAGCACCACGAGGTTCATCCTGGATCAAATAGTATATAGACATGGATGTCCACAGGATCTTCTTAGCGATAATGAGACAAACTTCACATCTCATGTGTCCCTAGATTGAATGAGATAGTGGTGATCAGAATAGTTGTATCAGTACCCTACCAGCTGGAGATGAACAGACTGGTAGAACGAGTGAATGATCTCTGGCCATGACACTGAAGAATCTAGTCTTAGGAAGAACTTCAGCGTTTGGAACGTACCTGAGTTTGGTGACTTTTGCCTACAATATTAGTCATCATATGGCAATGGGAAAAACGCTGTTTGAGTTGTTGTATGGGAGAAAGGCCACATTGCCACCAATTTTATATTTGGTGGTTGAACCAACGTCAGGTATGAGTGATGAACAGTACTTGAACTGACTGATGAATATCCTGATAGATATGCAATCATAAGGATTTAATACTACATTGAAGAAAAGGATATGAGCAAAATTGATGGATGATAAGAACTGACCAGCCTTAGCAGAATATAAAATAGCAAAAGAGTAGCCTATTGCGATATGCATGGTTTCAGAAGAAGAAACAAACTAGATGCATTGTGGTCAGGTTCTTTTGAAGTTATTGCCAAGATGGTGACTGATGCTTACTCCATCAATAATCTCTTGGATGGAAGAGTTGTGAATCGAGTCCATGCTAAATATCTGAAGCAATGGATTGAAAAAAATTTAAAAAGAGTTCTTGAAGGACCAATGAACCATTAAGTTGGTCATGTCCTGATGATTAGGTCAAGTCTGAAAAAAGGACCTCTGAACCAATCTAGAAGATTAAGTCCGAAAAAAGGACCTCTGAACCATAGAAAACTGGAAAGTTTAAGTACCCAGGACCCAGTTTGGGGGAAAAATAAAAAGATGAATTGCTGAACTGAAACAAGGTCAAGTCCCTGGGATAAAATAAGAATAAAAATAAAAAATTGATAAAATATATTGGGAAAAATGTATATTATAAACTGCACAGAAAAACCTTGTATATAGTTTTATAACTTTTATTTTTATTAATTGTCCTCAATATGGGGATGATTCCACCTATGTCACCTCTTGGGGGAGAGAGGATGGGTTGGGGTAGAAATGAACAGCCTATTGAAATCAATTTGAGATTGGACGCTAGCAAAGGCTAGACCTACATGAAACCACATTCTTTGAGCGGACGCAGAGCCCTGTGAGAAAGTGACTAGGGGAAGAGAAACTGAAATGTCAGATGAAGCCAATTGCAAAACCCTGGAGTGGGGAGGAAAGCAATAGTATAATAAGAGGCAGTCAGTAAATAACCCGGAGTAATCCCAATATGGTACCAGAGCCAGAAGATTAGTCTTGAGCGCCTGACAACAGGCTTCATCAAGAACACTGGACATATGGGCTGGCAGTGAACAAGGGATGCTTGATGGGGGTTGCCAAATCATGCCCCCTACTAATGCCATCAGTGGAAGATATTGATGGGAAGTGCAGGAGACGAGATAGTCATGCGGGGATCAAATGGCATCCTGCAAGCAACAACTATGGGCTTCTCAGAAGCTGAAGCTGAAGTAACAGTGAAACCTGGGAGAAGCTGGAAGCTTCATGGACCAACTTCAAAGAACTTGGCCAGCAAAGCAAAGAGCATAAGTGGCGGTATCCCAATCTAGGATGTTCTCAAAATCGGAGGGACTCAACGCTAGGGACAAAGCCTCAGTGAATTGGGCCTGGAGCTCAGCGTAGGGGAGCTTAAAATGAATACAGTTACTGATGGTGAGCTTGGTAGCCAGGACAGAGGGTTGTAGTATTGTCCGAGTTTGAAGAGGAACTCAGGAAGCAGGTCTGACCTGGCAAGAAAAGAGCAACGAAGAGCGAAAGGCATAATATCCAGAGCATCCACGATGATGGTCAGTGCATCAGCAAAAGGAACCAAATCCAGGAGAGTTTTGAAATCCAACTCTGGAATCAACGACAGAGGAAGAATCAGCTGAGAGTTGATTAAAATGATTGCAAGCCTGGTTTTGGAGGGATTAGTTACTTTTCTGTTAATTCAAGGAAGGACTAGCCGCTGGTTCCAGACTAGGTGTATGAGTCCTGGAAGGACCATAGAAGAGGTTCTGTCATGCATCCTGACTCATCTGCTGGAAAAGCAAAAGACCTTGATCAGACAAACTATTTAGAAGCTGCTGGTATCATGACTCAGAATTCTACATATGAGCTGGATGAGAGAGAGGATGTTGGAATTATATGGAAGTTTACATTATGCACTATAAAATCCATTAAGCTCCAATTTTAATGAAACTAATCTCAAAATAAATGGGATAAGCTCTCCAAGAGAAGAATTAGGAATGACTTGAGCCAAGAGGTTATGAGAGAAATAACAAGGGCAAACAAAAATAAGTATTCTTAATTGGGCTGCGAAATGAACATTGACAGCAAGAGTCTCCTGTCTAGGATGAGGAGAAAATCAGGAAATTAAGGACGCCAGACCAAGAATCCTGAATATGACAGCAGGTCATATGCCCTGATGGGGGAAAATTGGATCCCAGGACGAATATCATCACAAGTAAATCAATCATCCCGGCATGACAGTAGATCATGGGGACCACACTCTGAGTAGGTGGTAGCGAGGAGGAAGAGGAAGAGCGCCACATGCCAAAAACGTCCTGAGCAGCGTTTAGTATTGACGATCATACTCTGCTTGAGCCAATGAAGTACCTGACTGAGTGTCTGAAGTGGTGTTCTCATGCCCCAGTCCTTTTCTCACTGGAAATCTAGGCAAGAGGGAGGATGTGTTGGAAATTTTTGCCCATATTCCCAGCCTGCTAGATTACCAGGATTTTCTAGGGAAAAAATCCCTAAGGCGAAGTGAATTGGAAATTGGTTGGCCTGAGTTTCAGAGCAACTACGTTCAGGAGATTTTGGGATATTCATTGGCCATATCCATCTGGATAATCTGGATGAATACTTAAGATCTCGTCGGGTGGAGTTGCCAACGAAATAGGGGCATCTGATATTGATTAACTATCAGGTGTACCGATTAGGATTGGTCAGGTTTCATCATTAACTAATTGGGAATGAATAGCAAGTTGTGAGGCGAGTGATGCTGCCTGCAACTAGTGAATCAATCAGTTGGTATGTGACCTTCCTTAATGGGTAATAAGTCCCATTACCTAAGCAGGTCGCTAGCCAAATATGGTTGGTTTTCTTGGATCAAGAGGAATACATTAGGGACACGTTTTCCGACTCTTTCCATCTAGGTCTCAAGGATGTCCAATGACGGAATCCTAGCCAGGATGGGGAAGATCATCGCTGCTGAGATGAAAATGGGCGAATCAATGGCATCGGCTGCCGTTTTATTGAAGAGGTGTTGACCAAGGGTTAGATGACTGAATTCCCACTTCAAATTCCCTAGAATATAATAATGATAAAAAATAGATTTACAACAATATTTTAGCAAAGTAGTTTTCATCCCATATATAAATCAAGTAGTAAACTATTATTAGCTTTCAATTGTTCTATTCTTCTCAAGGTTATTATTTCTGTGTGTGATATTTTGGGAGACTCTTAGGGAAAAGAGTAAAGATCTGAGTGGGGATCTAGAGAAGAAGGAGAAAAAATTAGGGATTACTGCCAAGTGTGTTGAACCAAAGAGACTGTCACCATAGAATCTCAGAGATGATTGGTTTGGACATTTTGAGGGAACAAATCCCTAGATCACAACATCTTAAGTATTTCAAGTGGGAATACTGGCCGAGCATTGGGCCAAGATATAAGAATTCACACTCAAATGTGGATAATAGTCATTATACTATCATCAACCAATAATCTATTATACTATACAACGCATACAACGCATACAAAGTGCACAAGAAACCAGACCTGTACAGTAATAAGTTTACTGGGGTTGTTTGCCAATATTAATCAATAAAGTAAATTTTTATGGAGGGTGATGGGCATACTTTCAGATGGCTTTCTGAGTCTCTAGGGAGTAGGGGATGTCCAACTTGTACAGATAATCCACCCAGGCCATGATAGGAGACCTTATTGGTATCATATTGTTCAGAATGGCTTGGCCTTATACTTTTTGTGTGAAGCGGGGAGCAGGGCGACCCCTCTGGGTAGTGTGTCCACTGATGCAAATCCTCCAATCAGCGCTTCACATGGAGAGGAGAATTCATTTTAAGTTGGGCGACGTCCCATGTGGGCCCGCAGCAGAGGGGTGTGAGGCAAGATACTTTAATAGATAATGGGGTGGGTAGGATTGCTGAGGCCCAGGGCGCGGGAGAGGTTGGAGCAGGCTGCGCGTGACCAGTGCTGGTCTGAGAGCGTTGGGTTGGTGACTTCAGTGATCCAGGTGCCAAGTACTTTGGTGGTGTGGGCCTTGAAGTTGAGAAGGCTCATACCACCATTATGGCAAGGGCCAAACAAGACATCCAGGCGCACTGATGGTGGGCGCTTAACCAAAGCAATCTTGCAGTAGGGCGTATAATGAGGTGAAGAAAGATGGGGAAAGGCTATAGCATGGGCCACGAACCAAACTTTGGATAGGAGCATAGAATTGGACAGCCTAACTTTGGCTGTGAGGGAAGTTTGGTGGGCTCTGAGAGAATCTATGCGTTTTTTAAAATTGTCCAGGATATAGTTCTCCATCATTATTGAGGCGTACCCTCCTGCCTCCAGCCACAACCCCAAATGGCGTACCAGACCAGCAGTGGGCCTTGTCATGAAAGGGAGCACAAGTGGGGCGGATAGGGGTGGTTGGGGCAAGCGAACCCATGAGCTAGCTGCTGAAGCAGGTAGAAAATGGAATGCTGGTGACCAGAGGGTTTGGAACCGACCAAGGAGAATGATTTTGGTTTTGGAGGCGTTAAGTGCAGCGTTACTTAGCCTAAAGTAAACCTGGATAGTAGCCTCAAGCGTGCATGCATATTGGTTGTTAGACACCCCAACCACACAATCATCAACAAACGCCAACATCTTGACTGGTTCTTGGCCTTGCACATGGACACCAGTAAGGCTTGAATTCACATTTCAAAGATGTGGGTCAAGGCTGAAGTTATACAAGAGTGGGCTAATAGTGTCCCCTTGGCGTAGGCCCCTTTGAGGGTGAACTACATTAATTAGGAAGCCAGGGCCACACACAGCCATTGTGGCAGATTCCATGAGCAACATCACCTAATTAATGAACCATTGGGGAAGGTGGAACTTGTGGAGGTAAGCTTTGAGGTACTCCCAGTTGACTCTATCATAAGTCTTCTGCTAGTAAAAAAAAACAAGTGCTCCAGTAGCCGTGGATTGGAAGATGTTGGCTGCAGTATGTATGTTGTCCCAAATAGACCGCATGGGAATAAAACCAAATTTCTCAGGGGAAATGAGAGCATAGGCAACTTCCCCTAGGCGGTTGGCCATAATTTAGTAAATAATTTAGTATCAGTGTGATTAAGTGAAATGGTGCTCCAGTTGGCCAAGTCAAGCTTATCCTCTTTCTTATACAGTGTTATTGTGATAGCCTCTTGGCCCCCAGGAAGGAGGCGCGTTTCAAGCAAATATTGATTCATTGAGGCAAGCAGCAAGGAGAAGAAATAACTAAAATATTTCTTGTAGAACTCATAAGGAATCTCATCTAGACCTGGGCATTTCCTGTACAGTGCACCGCAAATGGCAGACCAGAGTTCTACCTGAGAAAAAAATTCAACTCTGGATAATGGGAAATGGTGCAGATATGTGCACTTTCAAGAAAATCAGCAACTTCAGCCAGTTCAACTGGATCATAGTGATACAAGTTGCAGTAATAATTTTGAGCTTTGATTACCACTGTGGCCAGAGTATCTGTGACAGAGTGGTCTTGCCGCCGCACCTGTGTGCAGGCCAAGCTCTGTTGTGGTGCAAAGAATTTTTGGGAAAAGTAAGTGGAGAACGTGTCACCTGCTGTTAAGTTCTTTGCCTTATACTGCACACAAACATGATGTTTGTGTTACCTTACCATTGCGTTGAGGTGAGCGGACACTTCTGCCCACTTTTGACCCCAAGCCGGGCTGTAGCCTGCAGCAGGGACATTATATTCCAGGTAGTCCACTTCTGCAAGCATGTGCAAAATAACTACTGAGGCAGCTTGAGAGCAACATGATGAGATGTGGCATGCCTGGCAGATGGTGTTTGCTTTAATTTGACCAGGTTAAAAGTGGGTCCGAACATAACGGTCTGGTAAGCTCCAGAGCCAAGATTTCAGTGTTTACCTATAAGAAAACCCTGGGTGACGTAATCTCATATGGGTGGAGTTTGAACCATTTTAGCGCCTGTGCCACTGGTTGTGACAAAGAGAAGGAAATCAATACCAACCTGTGGTTGGATAAATCGAGTTTCATCATCATAAAGTGTGCAACCTGAGCCCAAAATTTCCATGGGCAAGAACAAGGTCAATTTGTAACAGACTGGAAAAATCCCAGTTCCAACTGCCGTATAATTTTACATATTGTTTTGGTGCACTGACAAGCAACCAAAGGGGCCTAACTGGAGCAGGGTTAGGTTTGGGGCACCAACAAGCAGCCAAACATTCACCTCTCATTGGTTGGCTATGAAAAGTCCTCTGTGTGGTTGGTCCAACCTCAACCATGTGAAAGCTTCCTCAAAATGGAAACATCTGAAAAAAGACCACAAGTATGTAAGGTATGCAAACCCCAAAACATCCCTTTATTTTTATTCTGGATCATAAAAGCCAAGGCGCCCGCTGACCAGAGTTCATCTGGGGAGCAACCAACAATTCTCCTCAGGAAGGGAATGCTAGGGTCCTTATAGAATTTCCAAAGTGAACTTCAGAATGAGCACATGCGCCTTATAAAGGCAGCGCTTTGTGGACCTCACCCAAGCTATCAATTAGGCTTGCACAAGCCTAATTAACAGCTCAGGTGAGGCACAACCCAGCATCTGAAACAACAAAACCTAAAAATGTTTTAAAGAGATCTGACTCATATTCGGAAAATCTGAATCCAAGTCAGAATGTAAAAAATGAGACAAACTCGTTCATTACATCACCCCCTGCTTAGAGGAAAAACCCCCCAAAGAGGGGCCCCTCGGTGGAAGGCCACCATGACAATGGCTTCCTGGGGCGAGTTACCTTGAGCCCCAGGAAAATTAGTCCAGATAAACTCTGAGCCCCTCAAAGAAACACAAATGGCAGTATTTAATCACCACTGGGCTGCCAGAATCAGCCCACCCAGCACAAGGATGCATGCCCACCACATGGCTGTGTTGCGCCCTCCTCCCAGGCCCCATTGGTGATGGTCTTCCCATCCCAACTGGGAAGGTGCTTTTGCCAAGGAAAACGTGAGAGGGGCGTGCAGTCCAGCCCAGCTGGACATCTGACCCCTTTCTGGGTGGACCATCCATGGGGTGAGGGAGCCCTTCTGGGACAGGACCCCTCGATGCCACCAATCTCTGGTGAGTGGGAGGCCCCACTGGGAAATTGACTAACGGTCACTTCAAGTCCAGGGTTAGCCATCAGTCACCAGCTCCCACAGGTGCTGGTTCCTCAACAACCAGGACCAATTGACCACTGAGGTCAGTCCAAACTGGGGATCATCAGCATATAGTGAATACTTGACTTCATAAATAATGTAAAAGACCGGAAAACCCCCAGTTCTGACTGCCATATAATTTTTAATATTGTTTTGGTGCACCTGCAAGCAACCAAAGGGGCCTAACTGGAGCAGGGAGAGGTTTGGGGAACTGACAAGCAGCCAAACATCTACCTCTCATTAGTTAGCTGTGCAAAGTACTCTGTGTGGTTGGTCCAACCTCAAATACATGAAAGCTTCCTCAAAATGGAAACATCTGAAAAAAAACCACAGGTATGTGAGGTATGCAAACCGCAAAACATCCTTTAATTTTATTCTGGATCATAAAAACCAAGGCGCCCGCTGACCAGAGCTCGTCTGGGGAGCAACTGACAATGCTCCCCAGGAAGGGAATGCTAGGGTCCTCATAGAATTTCTGAAATGAACTTCAGAATGGACATGCATGCCTTATAAAGGCAGCGCAATGGAGACCTCACCTGAGCTATCAATTAGGCTTGTGCGAGCCTAAGTAACAGCTCAGGTGAGGTACAACCCAGCGTACAAAACAACCAAACCTAAAAATATTTTAAAGAAATCTGACTCATATTTAGAAAATCTGAATATAAATTGGAATTTAACAATTGAGACAAACTCATCCGCTACACAATGTGGGACATCAACCTCAGATGACCATTGTGCACATGGGGATGAGACATGTTTGGGAGCAGCGGTGAATGTTTAGGTAGGGTAACAAACAACCCCAAAGTGGCCTTTAGAACGCAATGTTCAACATGCCCTGTGGGGGGTAGGCGCTGAAGGCCAGCGGTTGGTGGCCAGGTTGGTCCAGAAGTTCATATCGCCCACCACAAATGGGTTAAGGGGAAGTGGGAAGAAAGTAACATCTAAGAATTCCTAACAAGCTTGTGCACAGGTCAGAGCATATACATTAATGATAGCATGCACTTCGTCATCCCATGAAAAGGACACAACAAGGACATGGTCATCGAGATATGAATTTGAGGAAATAAATTTCTTATTATGGGTCACTTGTATAAGCACCCCACAGTGCGGTGACCAAAAGAAAAGGAAAGGGAGGAGAATGGTTGCCCATGTGTTCTCAGCACCATAATGGATAGTGAGTTTCCTGAATGGCCAGGATGTCCATGGATTAATTATTTTTTAAAAAACTCAGTTTCCTAGCCCAGGATGGTGAGGTCTTATGTCCAGCGATGTTCAATGTCCCTATTGTGAAGGCTCCCCTCATCACACCTTAGGTGCGGGGGGAAGGCCCCCTTAGCTCCCCTTTGCTATTTTCCCCATGGCAATGGTTCATAACCTTGTTGCTGAACCATTGTAGCTATGCTTAAGGGTTGACAATACTTTTGATGTAGGTGTGGTTTTGTTGTTCTTTTTTCCAGCTTTATTTTGAGACTTTGCCTTGCTGTGTTCCTGCGGTGTATCATCGCAGGTTGGTAAAAAATAGGCTGGAAAATT
>JAKSZP010001991.1:0-43399 GCA_022478985.1 Massospora cicadina | reverse complement strand
AATAACTCAAGTTTTGTCAATCTTTAGCTATAATACCCTGGTCATTATAAACGTACGCTTATTGGTGCACCTGGGCTTAGCACCACTTCCACCAATTGAGGATTCCCCGCAATGGTTTAAGTATGATTCCTTAAGATTAACCTTCGTTGTTAATTGACTTCCTTTAATAAAATTCACCCCGTCCATTCACGTTTTTTTATATTTATGGTTGCTGTGTCAAACCTGTGCGTGGACCTCCTCATGGAGGTCTTTAACAACATAGGCCGTTATATTTTCATACAAATATCTACAAGATCAAGTGCACCATTGGGCCCCCTTGTTCCCCTCCAGACTGAGGAACCCAAACCCTCCGGCACAGGTCTTCGCTTGATTATGGGCTCCCCCATGGGGTCCATCCAAGTCTTGTTGTTGGTGCGGTATTTATTAATATATACCACGTTGAAACCCTTGCTCTGTGTTACTTCAGCTCTAGCCCCTTGGTGGGGCTCTGCTTCCCATTTTACTGATGACGAGTTCCCTGGTGTTGTGGCTGTGCACCGCACATCACCTCACTGAAAAAAAGAGTTACAGACACTCTCCTAACATAAACTATGATTATTTGAATCTTTCATTAATAAAGTCTTAGTCTTTTTTGCGAGCTTTAATCTATTATTTAATCAACTCTCTTTTTCTAGTCTAGACTCCAACTAAGTAACTTTGAGAAAATACCTGACACTTTTGGCGTGTATTATTAAATGCCAAAAGTGTTGCTCACTACAGGGGCCTCCAAGTTACAATCTAGTGAAACCATCTATCACAACAATGGAATCTCGTTTTTTACCTGAAGATTTTCATGACAACTAGATGGGTAGTATATTACATTGGGTGCAGACTACTAGTAATGAGGTTCCAATAACACCATCCATGTTGAAAAACCAAGCCAACCTGGAGTTAAATGTTTCCAATCTAAGTTCTATTTAAATTATCAATTGGAACCTGAAGACTTGCGGGAAACCATTCAGCAACTCCTGGATGAGGTGCTTTTCCCTGGGATCCGTTCTAGCCGGTCCAGGGCCAGTGCTGTGCCCTTCATTATGAGGGACTTATATCAAACCTCCATTTTGCCGAGACTACTACCAGGCTATATTTGCGCCAGTTTGTGTATCCCATGTTGTACCATTTTTTACAAGTATTGGGGATCCATCATCAAGGGATAATTAAACTATTGGAAGGTCTTCAATACCTAAATAACTATGTCTCTTAATTTATAATTCTGCCTTTAAATTCAGCAGAGACAATCAAAATGCCATTATTGACAAAAGTAATCTTATTAATGAAGTACAACAAGTCACAAAACTGAATTATAAATAATCCAATTTCATCAACTCTCTGTTATTGGACGATTTCAAGAAACTCATACTGAGTGGAGAAACAATCTTACTTGCATAAACACTCAAATTACAGTATGTGGAAGAAACTTTTCAGAATCAACTCCTCCAACTGTAACAATTATATTCCATGTTTTAACTCAGAGTATGCAAAGTGGAAGATGATCCTGGGATTATGGGTCCCCCAGGACTTTTAGGTTCCCCTGGACAACCAGGGCCCTCTGGGCCTATTGGGCCCAGTGTACCTGTTGGACCTTGCGGACCAGCTGAACTCCTGGACCTTTAGGACCAACCAGACCGTGTGGGACTCCTGGGCTGGACAGACCTCTCGGACCCCTGTCCCTGTAGGATCTCCCAGGCTATCAGGACCATTACAACTCCCAAGCATCTTGGATTCTGAATATTCTTCTGAAAATAATCCTAACTTGCTCACCAAGGTGTATGAATGGTAAAAAATTTAATTTCATAATGTTGCCAAAGAGTACAACCTAACTCTGGATGGAATCCTATCAACCCCCTTCTGTCATTACATTCCTTATCTGATGAATTAACAATTTGGGCTAATGGGCTAAAGATTTCGATATTGTGTTACAGACGTGGAAGCTAAGGGTGTTATTTTCTAAACAAAGCTTGATTCCTTGGAACTCAAATTCCAGGATTAACAGGAGCAAATCCTCAAGTTAACATGAAAGCTGGATGCATAAGTAGGTCTTAGTGAATTACATACCCAAACTTAGCGAAGTTCATACAGAGATTGCTTATTTGGTCAACAATATTCTTCTGACTCTAAATCTTATATTTTTCACTCAACTGGAGCAACCAGGTGTACATGTCTTATCAACTAATACTACAATGAGTTTCAATTCGGTATTTAAGGATAAGTTTCTCCAGGGGAATGGAATATCATTTCTCACATTTATCTATATGAAAAGGCTCTCAGTGAAGCCTCAGATATACAAAAAATGTACTATTTACCTGAATATCTTACTTGTCTAGCCCAATACATTATGGTACACCATCTGATGACTTGTACCACTTGGGACCAGGTCAAAGAAGCCTTACTAAAGTAATTTGTATGTGAACAATCTTTATCATCTTAAAAACAGGCCTTTATGGGGATCCAGACTCTCAAGAACATAACCAGCAAGGCTTTGTTCGCCATTTTATAAGAAAGCTCAAACCTTGTGGATTGTGGCAAATTAAATATATACAATGCCATATAGAAGGATCTCAAATTATTCTTTTACCAAAGACCGCCAACATGATAGAATCTATGCCTATTTTTTTCCAACTTCAATCATTTTCCTTACAAAATACCAAACTATCATCAACACCATTCTCCATTTCTCTCTACCTAGGGGACATTTATTGCAAATTAGGGGTGTTTCAAATCCATATACTAAGGAAATTTTACCATGTTTTAAGGAGTTGGATTATGCCTATACCGGAGCTTTACTCATCCTATTGGCAAATCTTACTTATAATCCAAACACTATGGATTGGAAAACCCTAATAGCCTACGTCAAGATGCTGCCTCTCTCCCAGGTTATGATACTAAAGCCTTTGAAGGTCTACAAGTCTTCTGCTTAGAACCTAATAAGGATATTCTTACTGTAGTCCCACTCTGGGAAAACATTTCTTCAAAAAGCAAGAAAAACTATTTACTTAATTGCTTGAGGGATATATGGATATCTTTGCAAAACATACCTATGATTTTTAATAAGATGAGTGGAAACCCATACTGTGGGGACTAGGGAAATTCCTCCTATATGAGCTAAACCTTATTGTAAATCAAAAATCGAAGAAGCATAGATTACTAAGGAGTTAAACCAATTAGAGGAGGATAAACTAGAAAACCCTCCAATGACCCTTGCTTACTCTTTGCTTATGGTAAAGTAGAAAGATGGATCTCATAGAGTCATCATGGATTATTAGAGGTTAAATGCTGTATTCCATCGTGATAGTTATTCTCTTCCAAGGATTGATGATTCCCTTTGATTGCTTGCAGGTTCTAAGTATTTTTCCGCTATGTATATAGCCATTGGTTACTAGAAAATTGAATCCGCCCCAGAAGATCAAGCCAAATATGCCTAATTTCCATTGAAGGTTTATAAGAACCAACTTGGATGCCCCAAGGGTTAAGTAATGCCCCCACTAATTTCCAGCAGGCCATGGATGGGATGATTCAAAAATTATAGTTGACTTGTGTATTGATATATTTTGATTACATCACCATAATTTCAGAAAACCTATACAGAACACTTAGACCACTTATGCGAGGTTTTTAAGCAGATTCAGAATTCCTCCTTAAAGCTAAAACCTTCAAGATGCTCTAAAATTTTAAAGCAAAATGGATTTTTAGGTCATAAGGTCTATTTTAAAAGGGATTTAACCTCTTCCAGGAAAAATCAAAGCCATTAACAAATGTCTCCTCTTTCCACCTTGAAAGTTATTCAAGTTTAATTTAGGAATGGTAGGTTATTATCAGCAATTTATCCCCAACTTTGATGATGTGGCTGAACCCTAATTCATATACTGCAAAAAGGAGTACAATTTGAGTAAGGTTTAGCTCAAGAACATTCCTTTAACTCACTTAGAAAATCTTTAATCAAAGCTCTTGTACTAGTCCACCCTCAATTTGGCATAGCTTTTATATTACACACCAATGCCGGAATGTAGTTATTAAAGCTATTTTATCCTAATATGATGAAGAACAAATCAACCATCCCATGGCTTATTACAGCAAAACGTTATCCAAGGCTGAGTGAAATTACAGCGTAACCAAACGTGAATACCTGGCTGTAATAATGACCATTAAGTGTTTTTGCCCTTTCCTTTACGAGAATCATTTTTATTTATTACTGACCATTCTTCCTTAAGATGGTTGCAAAATAAGAAATATCCAGATGGGAGGTTAGTTCATTAGTCTTTTTAACTTTAGAATTATGACTTTTCTATTATACATCAATACAGCTCTAAACATCAAAATGCCAATGGCTTATCTCAATTTCCTGTGTTAACCTTGGACCCAAAGAAGGAGAAACGGTTGTATTAACTAATTGGCGGCCTGAACTATGGAATAAGGAGTCTGAAGAGGATCAAAACTTTCTTAAATTATTTATAAGGATACAATGATCAAAGATGGATTATTATAGAATAAGGTTAACACTAACTGGCTACCTTGCCTGCACCCCAACTCCCATTTCAATATCATTATGAAAGAACATATTCAAGAAGGTCATGGAGGCCTAAAGAAAACTCAAGAATGATTAAAAAACGTTACTGGAATAACATGACCTCCACCATCAAAGAAGTTATTGATGATTGTCTCGTTTTTAAGAGCAATAGTACTTCAAAACCTATCTAACAACATCAATTAATCCCACCTACAAAGGCCTTTGAGGTGGTAATAAATATCGTAGGACCCTTACCATGAGGATTGCATAATAATCTTTATAATATTATGGCTGTCAATAATTTGACTAAATAGGTTGAAGCCATATTCATTGTTACTCCTATTGCTAGATCTATGGCCTTATTTCTTTTTTAGAACAAGCTATGGCCTTATTTCTTTATCTCTTATTATTAAGCAACATAAATGTCCTAAAGTTCTTATGTATGATAATGGTACTAACTTTACTTCTCAATTATTACAAGATTTGTCAAACCTATTTGCCACCACCAAAATGTTTGTGGTTCTTTATCATCAATTTACAAATGGAGCCATTGAATGAGTAACATAACTTTAGTAGTCAATCTAAGAAAAATAGCTTCTACTAATCCTTCTCAGTGGATCCTTTATATATCCAGTGCTTTGCTGGCTTATCAGATTAGTTATCATTAAATAAACAAAATGTCACCGTTTAAATGTATTTAACCAAGAGATCCTTAAGTTCCATCAAGCGTTAAAGCTATACTTGATGACAGTGTTCTTGAGAATGCTGATTTAGCTATGTGGAATATAGCTGACAAAATTATCCACTTACAATATTAAGCTATGGAATCAATTGAAACTACTACGTAAAGGAAACTCTTAAAAGTAATCAAAATACGCCAGTATTGACCAAATATCAGATAGGAGACTATGTTTTATATTATCACTCTCATCCTGGTGACAGAACTGAGAATTGGAGTCTAATTGGTCTGGACCTTATAGAACAATATTCCATAGAGAACTAAAATACTTTATAGTTCATTATGATAATGTATAGCCCTTAATAATATAAATTCTAGACTTTTACAATCTCATCCTCCTCTGCAACCAAATCTTGGGGAGAGTGTCAGGATTATTATTGATTTGACCTCACCGATTCTTCCACTCCTGATTTTCCAATATTGGTTAATGATGAGAAAAATGGTGATGAGAAACGTATCAAGTCAAATATGAGAGATCAAGGCTATCCTGATTAGAGAATCAGAGAAGATCTGATCGCTCATCAATTAAAATGTTCTAATAAGAAAAGGACTACTGATAAACCTATAAATATTTGACCTTTCATTATAAAGTCTTAGTCTTTTTCACAATCTTTAATCTATTATTTATTCAGCTCTCTTTTTCTAGTTATGATTTTGACTAAGTAACTTTGTGAGGATACTTGACACTTTTGGCTTGTAATATGAAGAGCCAAAAGGTGGCATAAAATGGTATTTTTTTTCTGCATCTACTGAGTCAGGTAGCTTTTTATTAGTTTTCCAGAGATAGAATATCATAAAAATAAAGTGGAAACATGCTACTAGACCAGGCAAGTGTAAACTTTTTTTGATGGATTCTTTATTATCCAGTACAAGGGGAACTATATTAGTTGAGGAATGATAAATTTTCTTCTTTAAGATTGACAACTTCTTCATATTTGATAATAAGCTGCATCCTGATAAGTATATCATACTGGCTAATGTCCAAGGCAACTGCAGGTGCTGAGAAAAGCAACTGACAACTCAGATTGGAAGAGATGAATATTCACATATCACCTTGGTGTTGTTCATACTGGCGGTGCTATGCAGTTGAGTGTATAAAGGTCAGGGGTGAGCTTGATTTTTTTGATGAGTTAGGATGAGACAACATTGATAAGTGATCTCATAACCAAAGTAACCATAACTCAGGCCTTTTTTAATTACCACTTCCATTTTGGTAATGGTTCCTCCAAACTTTGGCAGGAGGCTAACACCTCTTTAAGGAGGAATGTTGCATTGAGCTTTTAAAAGTCTTAGAATGCTTTTTCTTGATCTCCAGTAGACCGTGCATGCTAGAGATGGGTCAGATCAACAGGGCGAGGTATCAATCAGCATTGCTGGCTGTATCATATTATTCTGGGGCACCCAATAACATGAATGAGGTAAGTGCCTTTGGGACCTAAGCGTTGTAATATTTTAGCGTTCAAGAAGTACAGAATGCTAAGCTCAGCAGGCGACCCAAAAATATAATAATTTGTGTCATCGTAACCCCCTTTAGAGTTGTCATTAGATTCATTCTCATTGAAAGCAAGATAAGCGGTCAGCATTAATCTTGCTTTCAGGTACTTTGGGTCAATCAGCTCTAGAGTATCATCCCTAAGCTGACCTTCCATATCCTGCTTGGCAAAGAGAGTTATTTTTATATAACACAGATCATCATTATGGTTGTTCTTAGATTAGTTAAATTTGTGCTTCTCCTCCTTCATAGGCTTTGCTTGCTCCACAGTTTACACTCTGAGTTTTGTGGAGGCCATTCAGAAGGTCTCAGTATTGTGTAAGCAATCACATAAAGCAGGGCTTCTTTAATGTCTAAGACAGAGCTGAAGCTTCATTTGACGCATGTGAGGTACATGGTTAGGTCAGGGTTACTATGTAAACCATTAACGACGGCAGCTATGGCATTGGTTAATGTGAGCATTTTCAAGGTTAACAGCATCTGTGCCTCAATATAGAAGTTATCAGAAAACTCAGCAAGGGTTTCATTTTGGCGTAGCGCAATTTTCATGAAGTCCTGTTTCTTCATACTCAGACTTTTATTGGACCCAAATTCTTTTATGAGCGCTTCCTTCCCTTCTCTCCAAGTATTCAGGTCATCAATAGGAGGAAGGCACCATAACATCTTAGCCATATGTCTTAATAAGATAAAGTATACTTAACCTTTTGATGATCAGTCTCACCTTCCATTACAGCCTCAAAGATGTAGAAGAAAGATGCAATACCCCCTTATCCAGGTGTAAACATGTCCTTGAATGTAGGATTAAAGATAGTGAGCTCCAGTACTGTAACGACGTGTACTCCAAGAGCTTCAGATTCAGTAATTATGGTATGTGTGTCACTCTGTTCAACCTTATTCATGAGTTGACATATTAGATCCTGTAGCTTATAGAGATGTTGCTACATTTCCTCCAGGTTAAGTCTTAGTGTAACATCCAGAAGATTAACACTAGTTTTGAGAATGACTTTATCATTCTCCATATTCTTAACGCAGTTATCCAGATCGTAAATTTGTTGGTGAGCGGATGAGTGGTATGTTTGCAAAAGGCTGTTTTCATCCTCTAATTATCTAATGCACCGATTCAAGTCCTCCTTCATCTCTTTGCATTCAGTGCTCTGAGGAGGCTTGTTAGTCTTAGCTTTAGGCCTTTCTTTATTAGTGTTCAAGCATTGATCAGCTCCATTGTAGTGAAGTTAGACTTGATTAATGTCTTCTCAATTTGGTGATTTTCCTCTAATGTCACTCTCCAATTTTTTGAGTCACTAAGTAATGGAAAGTGTAGGCGCCTGAGTCTCACAGGATGCCAAATCTTACTCAATATGGGCCACTTGGGAAAGAATATTTGAGCTACAGATGAGGTCTCAAAGTTTCAATAAACTCCAGCTCAACAATTTGTCGTAGGGCTTGCTCTAGCTAGAACTTGAGAAGGATGATCTGTTCTTCCTGATTACAGCTAGTAGAAGTGTGAGTCGCCATTTTGCCATGGGCTTTGATCTCTTGTCTTCAGAGCTCTTTGGCGAAGGCTTCAAGTAATCTTTTTTTATTTCATTTGACTCCAAGATGTCCTTTTAAGAGAAGCTTCATAGCTTCCTCCAAATACTTGATAACACTAGAACCAATGGTCCCCATTTGATTATGTGGTTTAATGATATAGTAATGGTACACTTCAATAAAAAAACGGACGTCCCCTATACTTTGTGATGCTAAATTATATACCTTTTTGAAGGCAACCTGTAAGGCCTTAGATATTTATAGGATGGTGGAGTTCCTCATTATGGACTCCTATTAAATGCATGATATGATAGAGAGCTGGTTATAAATTGCAGGATATAGTGAGATAAATTTGCACTTGGTCTATAGCTTTCTAGGAGAGCACTAAATTCATATAGGTTCATGAGAGTCCTGTCTACGATTTGCTCTTTTGTGGCTTTCTATTTTTCCTGGATTAATGACTCGTGAAGTAGTATCAAAGCCCTTCATTAGAAATCCATGTTAGGCGACAGGATTTGGGCATCTTAATAGGATTTTTTTGAATTTCTTTAAATGTGACAATGGGCAGACTTCCCATTCAGTCATCTTCACCATTTTTGTTGTGCACCCAGCGGGTGACACTATCAATTGCGTTATCTTACATGGTGCAAACAATTAGGTGCAGGTATCATTAAGCGTTGACTGAGCCCTATAGTGAGCACCAGACCGTTGGGTTCCATCTTTGAGCTCAATGGTGCTATGCCAAGAATTCTGACATTCTATACTTGAAGTTGCATAAGATTTATGACAAATAATTTCTATTTTAAAGCGTTCCAAGTCACTGCTTAACTTTAAAATCTAGAGTATCCATCCTATGGTAATTATGGCAAAATGGACTTATTGAAGTCAAGTACCAATTTGAGATATAAAAATAATGATGTAACTTTATTATAGTATAGATAAGGGTTTTTATATGTCATACTTAACAATTTAAACCACAAAAGGAAAAGAATTAATAAAAAAGTATAAGGAGAAATACAGATGGGAGGCCCTTGGTCAGGTAATGCTTTCCAAATGGTATAATGCCTTTGTAGTTCTATTTTTTAATTGGGTAATTTTTTTGAATGTACCAAGTCAGATGAGACCTGGTAAATATAGGTCATTTGTTGGTCAGATTCTTTAATTTTACCTTTTTTTCAGGTTCTTATATTTAATGCCTTGTGTACCAATAGTGTACTGGTTGCCTGACATTATAATGTTCCTTCATTTCAATAAAGCAGGATTTCGTCTATGGTTGTCTTGAGTTTAATTTAGTTATTGTATTTTTCTAATGTTAATTTGAGCTGTACCAACTATCAATTTACATTTGCGATTAATCAAGGTAACTTCTTTAAACCCCCTTCTCAGGTTTAGGCGTCAATTCTGTCATGGGAGTCAAATGGTCAATATTCTTCCTATCATGTCTGATATCCCAAAATCCAACAAACTCAAATGTACAATGGACAATTAGGTTCCGCTGGTTACTTATCTATCTTTTTTAACAAAATCTGAGAGGTGGAAGAGATTAACAGATGAGAGAAGTGGTCACAAACTTCCAGATGCTGATGACTTCTAACATGATTTTAGATGACAAATGAATCAAATTCCCCAATACTAAATTGAGCCATATCGAAACAGCTCCTGAACCTATTCAAATGAAAATGACTTCAGGATCCTCCTCCCCAATTTATGAGTCACGTGGGGCGGCGTTTCCTCCGATTCAGACAAGTGGGCGGCGAAAAACATTGAGGATGCCCATGAGGCGGTTAATTCAGAAGACCAGGAAAGATCCTGAATAGATGGGGCTGCAACAATCCTTGAGGCACCATGTCCCCACTCACATATAAATATCAAATCCTTTTAACCTAATAAAATATTCGGTATCCTAACCAATTTCCCGTTTCCTTCTGGACCTTTCTGCAAATTTTCAGCTTTGAGCCACCTTCAGACCTTGGCAACAGTCTAGAGAACTGTAGCACCAACAAACGTGGTGCTCACTACAGGGGGCTCCGAGCTCTTTAAGTGAAAACGTCTATCACAATGGAAAATACTAGCATCCCTGAAGACCAAGCCGCTGGTCAGTGGAGAAGCATTGCCCGATTGGTTAGTACCTTACAGCATGAAGTACCAGCCTCTAAACCTTAAAGGTTAGAATTTAGGACCGCATTCCAGTTCACCCTGCATTCTATCAATAGAAATCAGTATCAACTTCAGTATGAGATTCTTAACAAGGTTGTCCAACAATTAATAAATGGCATCTACTATGTGGGTGCCCACTCCAGCTGTTCCAATGCCTCTTCTGTCCCCTCTACCATGCAGGACTCTACAACTCAGCTCTTCTGCCGGCAGCAGAACTCACACTGGGTCCAAAATGCTACATTCACAACTTTGTTCACCCAGCTATCCATCATCTACTCCAACTAGTTGGGTTGCACCATCAGGAGGTTTTCTGACAACTAGGGCTCACCCAGGCCCTGCACAACTACATTGTCAATTTTCATAATGCAACCCCCTCCTTTGTTCATGACAACCAAAAGGCCATTATTGATAACTGAAGGCTGATTAATGAAGTCCAAGATCAAATTGTGGTGTTAGATAGTGGGATCTCTGGATATCTTGAGGACGAGCTGTGCTGGAACGTCCAACTCCTCAAAGAAACCTGGAATGAACGCCTCCTTCAAGTTGAAGATCTTAATGAACCCTACAACAACACTATTGGGAGCTGGCCTCTTGCAACTACCCCTCCAGTAGTGAAGGTCCTGAAGGGCCAGAGGGTCCCTGTGGACCTCCTGGGCCCTAGGTCCCTCGGCTCCTGCCACTGCTGGCCCTGAGGACCCATGGCGGAAGGATGCGATGACAGCCTTGGATGCTCTATTCAATCAAATTTGGAATGTAGCTCAGGGATGCAAACTCTGAATGGATGGAGTCCCCCTTGACCCTAGGGTCTCCATTGACGCCCTGTCAGACGAAACTGGGAAACTTAAGTGCTTTTACTGAACTTACTGATAGTCACATCTCTCAGATGGAGAAAACTTGTTAAGGGTTTGAAACCCCTTTTGACCACCCTCAAGAGCCAGCTTCACCTTCAGGGCGCCAACATTCGATCTCTAAAGGAGCAACTCGCAAATAATGCTTCCATTTCCTACCTCAACCAAAATTAGAATGATAGCCAGGAGGGCCTTGAGGGCCTACAATGATGGCTAAACCAGCAGGGCCCCCACAACTATGTGGAGACTGAGATCTCAGAGCCAGTGCCCTTCCCTGGTGTCAACACCCTTTCCACACCGCTTGTAACTAACTTTAAACCTAGTTTTAGAGTATGGTTCACTCTCAGCCAGGAGAGCATTGTTTCCTTCCTATATGCTTATGAGAGCTCCATGGAGGAGGCCACTGATTGACAGAAGGTAAAGCATATCCACTCCTGCCTAGATAGCACTGCCCAGGAGATCATGACCCCCTATTTGAAGGAGTGCACCACCTGAGAACAGGTCTGTACCACTTTAATCCAAGAGTTTGGTAGCAATCAAACCCTGGCCAACCAAAAACAGTCCTTCATGGGTATCCGACTGAATAAAGGAGTAAACCTCATGGAGATTGCCAGCTATTTTTACGCTTAAGCGCAACCCTTGGTCACTACAAATAGTGTCACCTTGGACGATGCTATTACCACCGGCATTTCTGCATTAGGGTCCTACCCTGAGGTTCAAATGCATATGATTGGACAGAAAAATGGGTTTACCTGCATCTGAGAGATCAAGGAAGCCCTTAATGAGATCCCTGCTTCGACTCTACACTCTAAGGCTACATTCACAGGCCCCTCTAACCGTCCCAGAGTCCATGTGGTTGAAAACCAGAATAATCCTCGATCTTGATGTACTTACTGTAACGGTTTCAGACACAGTGCCAAGACCTGCTGGAAACGACTTTCTGAGGAGGTGGGAAAAGGGCCTTGGCATGAAGGACAAAGAACTTCATGCTGACATCCCTACCCAGCCTCAAGAATACTCCATAACCTTGAACAAAGATGGAGCTACTGCATCTGGAGAAGAAGTTTTGGTATCCAATGATAAAAAAATATATTTGATACTGCTTACTCTTCTTCCAATGACAATCCCATGTTCCTCACACTGCCGCCCCAGTTTGGAAGTCTAGTTACCCAGGTCGCAGTTCAAGTTCATAAAATACTAGTCCTTGCCATAGTTGATAGTGGCTCCCCCATGAATGTCATATCCTCCAAGTTAATTAAGCGCGTAAAGATTGCTCCAGATATGCCACAATATATGAAGTATGGCATGGCTGGCCCCCAATGTACCCGATCTATAGGAATTTATGTCTCTCTACCATTCCTGGTTTGGAAAGCTTGCTGTAAACAACCCCGCTGTTGCTCTAGATAATCCTATCTATGACCTGCTCCTCAGGACTCAATTTATTTGAGACTATTTGGCATTACTCCGTTATGATGGCGGCTTTCTATCCATATTAGGGCATCAGGTCCCTCTGATCTTCGAGACCCCTCATAATTATAAAAATGAGGTCAAAGCCTGAGCCTGTATACTGAAGAGTTAAGGCAAATCGATTAGCTCAAATATTACATTAGGGGCTCCCAAGTCAGGCTTCCCCTTATGCTGTTGATGGGCAAGAGGGCATGCCAATCTACTTACCTTGGATGACTACAATACCTCAAAAGTCCCAAGTCATTACCAACACCTGGGTCAATGTTAACATCCCCTCAGGATACCTATTGGAATTCCAAGGTCAAGACAACTCATCCTCAAAAGAGGTGCTAACCTGCCTGGGGATTCTAGATCCAGCTTATGCCATATCTCTATCAGTGTTGGCCAACCTTACTGACAAACCCAAAATAGCAGGTCCAAAAAGTCCTTCCGCCTATGTCCATCTACTACCAGTGGAAGCTATTGCCAATGTCCAAAGCTTTGGGGACTTGAGAGATTTTGGCTTGGAAGCTCCACCATCAGTTAGTCTAATCAATACTAATATCAGCAAAGACCTCATGGACGACCATCAAAGTAAGGTTTAAGAGTTATTGGAGGAGTATTCAGGCCTATTTTTGGCCTCGACCTACAACTTCAGAAGAATGAACAGAGTCCTACATCATGTAGAAACTGGGGATGCTCCCCCTTCTGGTACTGACCTTACCAAAAGAGCAAGGCTGAAGAAGCCCAGGTGGCAGTGGAACTCAAACAACTACTCAACGCTGGACTCCTGGTACCATCACGCAGCCCTTGGGCCTCTCCTCTTCTGCTGGTTTTTAAGAAGGACGGCAGCCACTGGGTGGTGATGGACTACTGATAGCTCAACTACATCACCAATAAGGACAGTTACCCTCTTCCCCCAAACTGAAAATTCCCGCCATCTGCTTGCTAGATCCCAGTAATTTTCCGCCATGGACCTTGCCAGCAGATATTGGCAGGTTGAAATCATCCCTGAAGACCGATCTAAGTGTGCGCTCATAGCCAATAAAGGACTATTTGATCCCATAAGTATGCCCTAGGGCCTTTGTAACGCCCCAGCCACTTTCTAACGTGCCATGGATGGGAACCTTGGGGACTTAAAGCTTTCATGCGTCCTCATCTACCTAGATGACATTACTGTCTTCTCACGAACCTTCAATGGGCACATCAAGCATCTCTAAGAGGTTTCCAATTGGCTACAATAGGCTTCCATAAAGCTTAAACCTTTAAAGTGCTCCTTCTTGCAATCTGAACTGGAGTTCCTGGGACACAAGGTTTCAAAGGATGGCTCCAGCCTGTATTGGACAAGGTTGATGCCATAGAGAAAATGACACGCCCCCAAAGCTAAAGGGATATCCAGGTATTCCTAGGCATGCTAGGCTATTATTGTCAGTTGTTGGTATTTTTGCCCATATTCCCAGCCTTCTAGATTGCCTGGTGTCGCTAAGGGAAAATTCCCTAAAGCGAAGTGAATCGGAAATCAGTTGGCCCATATTTTGGAGGAATTACATTTGGGGGATTTTGGGATATTCGCCTGGTTGTATCCATCAGGAATTGATCCGGATGAATACCTAATATCTCATTGGGCAGAGTGGCTGACGAAATAGGGGCATCTGATAGTGATTAACTATCAGGTGTACTGATTGGGATTGGTTGGGTTTTATCACCAACTGATTGGGAATGAATAGTGAGTTTCAAGGCGAGTGATGCCGCCTGCAACTAGTAAATCAATCAGTTGGTTTGTGACCTGCCATAATGGGTAAAAAGTCCCATTACCTAATTAGGTCGCTAGCCAATTATGGTTGGTTCACTTGTATTGAGAGGAAATTGTTAGGGACACGTTTCTGACACTTTCCATTTGAGGTCTTGAGGATGTCCAATGACGGAATCCTAGCCAGGATGGGGAAGACCATCGCTGCTGAGACAAGGAAGGGTGATTCAATGACAATGGCTGCCGTTTCATCGAAGAGGCATCAACTGAGATTTAGATGGCTGAATCCCCTACTATATAATTGCCTAGGATTAACTATAATAAAACATTTATTATTAAAAAAATAATATTTTGGATTCGGTTATATTTAGACTATCAGCATCCAGTGTGAAGTTCCATCTCAAGTATATTATTGAAGAAGGCAATAATTGGAAGACTCTCAGAGAGAAGAGTAGAGATCCAAGTGGTGATCTAGAAATGAAGGGAACCACAAATCAGGGATAGCTGCCAACTGTGTTTTGGGCTGAAAGAGACTGTCATCAGGAGATCTGGACAAAGATTGAGTGGACAGTAATATAGGGAATGAATTCCTAATAGTACGACTTATCAAGTATTTAATTGGAAGTACTGGCTAAAGCATTGGTTAAATAATAGTTTGAACTCAACTACGGATAATAGTCTCCATACTATTATCAGATAATATATTCTATACGATGCAGAGTGCATGAGGAAATCAAACCTTTGCAGTAAAAAGGTTACTGGGTTGATGACCAATAATCATTCCTTAAGTAAATTCTTACAAGTTGGTGCTCACTACAGGGGTAGTTGAGTGATAAATTTATTAACAATATCATTAAAGAAGAGATGCGCAAGTTGTGGACTGAGATCGCCACAGTGAATCAGAATGCCTTAAACTTAGTTGACCATCAGGAGTCCGCGGCCTAGGAAGAATGAGTCACTAAGGTGGAGGAAGGAGTAGAAAACGTAGCCAACTTTGGGAACAAGTTATTTGTCAAAGTAAACTCGTTAAAGAAGAAAGATGAAGACCTCTTTTGAGAGGTCCTATTCCTAAAAACAGAGTGAGAAGTGGATCGCATTCATTTGAGAAATTTTGGAGTGGATATTGGGAAGTTGATGAAAGAAGTAGAGGACTTGAAAGCCCACAGATGTTCATGTGAGCCTGATATGGCCAGTGATGCCAAAGGGAGAAGTCCTCATATGATACTTGGGAAGACAAATACCCCAAGAAATATGCCGCCTGCCTTTAATGCTATTTTGGAGATGATGCCCAAAGTCACTCCACAAGTGAACTGAGTAGCCGTATCAAGAGTATCAGCCTGAAATGACTTGGAGGAATTTAGAGCAACACTGAAATTTCTGACATTCCATCGGGATAATGCCCCAGACTTTTTCTGACTATTTGAAATGACCATGAATGGATATGGGGATTGTCAAAAGGTGTTGATGGTCATGAACTGTTTGGATACAGACTGCCAGAACCTAGTGTTACCCCACTTGGAGGGGGACAGCTGGTCGTATGCCAAGGCTAAGGCAGCCATAATGAAGGAGTTCAGGAGTTCAACCCATATGTCAAAATGCAAGCAAGAATTTATGGGAATTCAATTCCATGAAGATAAATCTCTTGCAAGCTTCGCGAATTGATTTTACCAGGAGTCACAGATCCTGGCTGGATTGAAAGTGTTAGATGACTTTGATGCGAAAATCGCTTTACAAGTGGCCCTTCAGCCCTATCATGATTTGCATCGAATGATATCTACTGTATTCATGACTGAGATAACTACCTCGCAAATGGTAGATAACCTGAAGGTTTTGGGAGCGACGTTTGATGTCCCCAATAGAAGCTTTAAGTCTAATCCCGTCTGAAATCTGAATCCCATGAAGGGAAGCAAAGGAGAAAAAGAGGCTTTTAACTGAACTGTGCTGGGAAATAAGCCCAATGACTTCCAATGGTTAAATAAAAAAGAAAAGTTCTGCTTCCATTGTGGCGGGAAAGGAAATTTCGCTGCACACTGCAAAAAGCCAAAGGATCAAATTAACGTGGTCCAGGCTAAGGAGACAGCAGTAGCCAAAGATTCAGGAAAAGGGCCCACTTCCTAGATAAGGAACAGTCTTTTGCAGTGGAGAAACCTGTTCCTCCTGATATTATGAATGAGGATATAGACATTAGCGATATTTTTGTAGATGACAAACAGGATCAGCTATACCAAGTGGTCAACATGGATATAAATTGGTGTGGTCAGAGCTGGGGCGAAGAAAAATGACCCTGAGATAATTCAGGAAGTTGCCCGGCCATATGCCTGACAGCTGTTGGAGAAGATTCAGACCGCTGAGAATCCTGATGAGTTAGCAGACATTCGATTAGTTGAGGTCAACCTGTCAATCCCCTTTGGCGCGATAAAGGAATCATTTCCTGAATTATCAGAGCAGATTAATCATACCCTAGATTCAGCTAATAACGCCGCAATTCACTCAGTAAATACTATATTACAATACTCTGAGTGTATGTATATAGATATTCAGGTGAATTGAGTGAGGGTGAGGGAGATTGTCAACAGTGGAATGCCCATTAATATTGTGTCACCTAAGCTGGTGAAGAGGATGAAGATCTCCCTGGACTTGGAATACAAGAAAGAATACGGAACAGCTGGGCTGAACACCACCATTTCCTGTGGAGAATATAGTGCGCTGCCACTACAATTTGGGTTGTTGTTGATATCCACGCCAGCAATAGTTTTGGTTCGCCAAAACTATATTATCCTGATCAGAACGGAGTTTCTGCGGAAGTATGGAGTTAAATGTAACTTTGAGGATAATTTGTTGACCGTCCTGGGTCAGACGTTACCATTGGTATACCAGAAAGACGGTGAAGTTTTTGTTGAATCAGAGAAACAACTTCATTAATCTGATATACAATGACGACATTGTAATGATTTAATAACAATTAGTTGGTAGGAAGTGATGAGAGATGCCAGTGGAAATCCTAGAAAACTGGGGATTATTTTTAAGGATCAAGAAGGAAGGGACCATACCAGCCAGATTGCAGATGATAGTTGACACAGGGTTGACTTTAGAGATTTTGGAGCTGTTGTATGGAGAAGTCAGAAGCCCCTGGAAAAATACAGAGTGGAGCCATGGGTGTCTCCCAGGATAATAATGCTGGGCCATGTAGAAAAACGAGTTCTCTTGGTGAATTTGAGAAAAAAAACGATGAAGGTCAGGAGGAATCAAATAATTGCATTTAATCATTCAATCACGATGGCAGAATTGAGATGATTCCATGATTTTGGGTCTCTCAAGGAAATGGGATTACTAGTTGGTGCGTCCAAAAGCATCAACCTATTGGTTGATAGGGAGAAGCTTGCAGATCTGCTGGAAGGGCAGAAGGAGGAGTGCTCAAATTATTTGAGAAATATTGGGAAGTGTTTGCTCAGGACGACCACAATTTGGGATGCGCACGAGACATAATTCACAAGGTCAACACTGGGGAAAATCTACCAATAAGGATGAGACCAATCCAAATATTGAAAGCTGCTGAAGCATTATTGAAAGATGAAATCAGCAAACTAATGAAGCATTGGCTTCTAGTTCCGTCATCAAGTCCCTGAGCAAGTCCAATTCTGATTGTAAAGAAAAAGGATGGATGGAATTGAGTGGTGAATGACTATTGGAGGCTGAACAAAATTACAAAGAAGGATTTGTATCCCCTACTGAGGATCGACGATGTGCTGGGTCAATTAGGAGAAGTGAAGTATTTCTCCATGATGGACCTAATCTCAGGATACTGGCAGATCGACTTTCCAGAAGAAGACCAAGAAAAATGTGCGATTATCACCACACAGGGGTTGTACCAGCTGACGAGGATGCCCCAGGGTCTTTGTAATGCGCCCACAACGTTCCTGAGGGCCATGGACGCAATATTAAGCGACCTGAAGTTGTTATGCGTCCTGGTATATCTGGACAATATCAATGTGTTCAGTAGAACGTTTACTTATCACCTGCACCACTTGGAGGAAGTTTTTAAGAGACTGTCCGCGGCTAACCTGAAGATCAAGCCAAGGAAGTGCCACTTCTTCAAGAAAGAGCTGGAATACCTGGGATTTGTGATTAACGCAAATGGATTGCAGCCACAACCCCAGAAGATATCAGCTATAGAGCGCTTGGCTGTGCCAAAAAGTGTCTGAGACATCCAAGTATTCCTTGGGATGGTCAGATACTACAGAATATTTATTTGTGATTTCTCCCGAATAGCTGAGCCTTTGTTTCATTTATTAAAGGATCCAAAAAAGGATTTGTATGGAATGAAGAGGCCCAGGACTCCTTCGATGAGTTACGCCAGTATCTGATAAATTCGCCAATCTGAAATATCTGAATTTCATTCAGGAGTTTATCATTCAAACCAATGCTTCGCTGGTGGCGATTGGAGCCATACTGAGCCAAGTAGATGAACTTGGGGACAAGCATCTGGTGGCATATGTGAGCCAGACTTCTCAGCCGCTGAGAGGAATTACACTGTGACTGAGCGTGAATGCCTTGCGGTCATTTACGCCTGTAAGCAGTTTTGGGTGTATGTCCACGGAATGCACTTTAAGGTAGTGATGGACCACTCTTTGCTGCGTTGACTGCACAATCTATGGGAACTGGAAGGACGACTGGCCCAATGGGCACTTAAGCTACAGGCTAACAAATATGAGATAGTCCACCAAGTGGGGGCTTCTCACCAGAACATGGATGGCTTATCGCAGTTACCAATGGTCCAGCTGGTATACCTGAAGGCGGATGAGCTATTCCAGAGAATGGTTGAAGGAAAAATTGAGAAAGAGCCTGGTGAAATCCAAGGTGCGCTTCAAAAAGCAATGGAAAACACTAATACTATGGATGGACAAGTATTCAAGATGATAAATGGGAAGCTGCTATCATTCCCAAAACCATCAGAAAGAGCAGCAATAGTTCAAGCAGTTCACAAGGTTATTGGGCATGGAGGCCTGAGAAAAACAACTGACCATATTTGCCAGTATTATTACGGGAATTGATTAACTACAATGTCGCGGATCATCTTGCTTGTTGCATGGAATGCCAGCTGCATAAACCACTCAAGAATACAACTGGATACTGACTGGTCCGAACTGGATTTGCTTGGCACACAGTGTCCATTGATGTGATGGGACCGCTGGCAATGAGCACAGGAGGAGTCAAGTACATCATAGTAGCCATCAACCATCAGACAAGATGGGTTGAAACAAAAGCCCTAACCAGAGTTGGCACTACCTGTACTGTGAGGCACTTTGGATCAAGTAGTATACCAGCATGGATGTCCGCAAGTCCTACTGAGTGACAATGGGACCAACTTTACAACTCATGTGATCCCAAGGCTAAATGATATAATGGGGATCCAAGGAGTCATGTCAGTACTATACCAGCTGGAGACAAACGGACTGGTAGAATGGGACACTGGGATTCTGGCCATGACGCTGAGGAAGCTAGTTTCAGGGGAAACTTCCGCGTGGGGAACGTATCTAAGTTCAGTTATGTTTGCCTATAAAATTAGTCATCATACAGCAATGGGAAAGCTGCCATTTAATTTACTATATAGGAGGAAGGCCGCGTTGCCGCTGTTATTATATTTGGTAGTAGAACCTACGTTGGGGATGAGTACTGAACAATACCTGAACCAACTGACAAGTATCCTGATCAATATGCAATCGCAAGCATTCAATACGACCTTGGAGAAAAGGATACAAGCAAAATTGACTAATGACAAGAACCAACCAACATTAGAAGAATATCGAATAGGAGAGATAGTCACCTATTGCAATACGCATGGTTTTGGACAAAGAAACAAATTGGATGTGTTGTGGTCAGGTCTGTTCAAAGTAATCTCCAAGATGATGACGGATTCTTACTACATCAAGAATCTCTTGGATGGAATAGTAATAAACTGAGTCCATGCTAAGTATTTAAAGCGTTGGATCAAAGAAAAAAATAATTAAGTTCCCAAAGGACTAATGAATCATTAAGTTGGTCATGTCCTAATGATTAGGTCAAGTCTGAAAAAAGGACCTCTGAATCAATCTAGATGGTTAAGTCCGAAAAAAGGACCTTTGAACCATAGAAAACTGGTAGGTTTAAGTACCCAGGACCCAGTTTGGGGGAAAAGATGGACCTCTGAACTAAAATAAGGTCAAGTATCATAGAAAAAAAAGAGAATAAAGATAAAAAAGTGATAAAAGATATTGGGAAAAAAGATTTTTAAAATTTATAGAAAAAAGCCAATATTTTTTTATAATTTTTATTTTTATTGGTCGTCCTCAGTATGGGGATTATTCCGCCTATGTCGCCTCTTGGGGGAGGGAGGATGGATTGTGGTAGGAAGAAACAACCCATTAAAATCAATATGCAATAGGACACTTGTGAGGGAGAGACCTACATGAAACCACATTTGTTGCGTGGACACCAATCCCTGAGAAAACGTGACTAGGGGAAAGGAAATTGATATGTCAGAAGAAGCCAATCATGAAACCCCAGAGCGGGAAGGAAAACAGCTATAGAGAAAGAGACAATTGGCTAATAACCCTGAGTAATCCTGATAAGGCACCAGTGCTGGAAGATTTGTCTTGAGCGCCTGCTGATGGGCTTCATCAAGGACACCGGACATGTGAGCCAGCACAAAGAAGGAATACTCAATGGGGTTGTTGAATCATGCCCCCAATTAACGCCATCAACAGAAGATAGCAATGAGAAGCTCCGGAGAAGAGGTAGCTGTGCGAAGAGCAGACTGCATCTTGCAAATGATGGCTACAGGCTTCATGGAAACTAAAACTGAACAACCAATGGAAGCCAGGCAAGGCTAGAAGCTTCATTAACCAACTTCAAAGAACTTGGCCAGCAAAGTGGAGAGCATAAGTGGCAGTATCCCAATCCAGAAAGTTGTCCAGATCAGAGGGATTCAGCGCTAATGTCAATGCCTCTGTGACTTGGGCCTGGAGTTCAGTGTAGGGGAGCTTAAAGTGTAACTGTTCCTGATTGAAAGCTCAGAAACCAGCACAGTGGGTTTTTAGAATTATCCGAGTTGGAAGAGGAAATCAGGGAGCAAGTCTGACATGGCCAAGAATAAATGATCCAGAGTGACTGGCATAATCTCCAGAGCCTCGATGATGATGTTTGGAGCATCAGCGAAAGGAGCTGAAGCCAGAAGGGTTTTGAAGTTTAACTTGGGAATTGACTGCAAAGGAAGAGTCAGCTGAGAGTTGTTCAAAATGATGGCCAGCATGGTTTTGGAGGGATTGGTTACCGTTTCTGGTAATTTGATGGAAGGACTAGCCACTTGCTCCAGACTAGGTGTATGAGTCCTGGAAGGACCATAGAAGAGGTTTCGTCGAGCATACCAACTCATCTGCTGGAAGAGGCGGAGGTCCAGATCTGACAGACTGTTGAGAATCTGCTGGTAGCGGGATTCTGAATTTGACATATGAGTAGGACTAGAGGGGGGATGTTGGACTTATATAGAAGTTGACAGTATGCATTCTATAATCCATTAAGCTCCAACTTTAGGGAAATTAATCTCAAAATTAATGAGATAAACTTTCTGAGGGAAGAATTGAGAATGACTTACAGCCAAGAGGTTATGAGCGAAATAATGAGGGTGAATAGAAATAAGTATTCTTAATCAAGTCACGAAATGAACATTGATGGCAAGAGTCTCCTGTCTAGGATGAGGAGAGAATCAGGAATTCAAGGATGTCAGACCAAGAATCCTGAATATAACAGAGGGTCATATGCCCTGATGGGGGGAAAACTGGATCCCACGATTAATATCATCATGAGTAAATTGATCAGCCCGGCCGCAAAAGGTTGTGGGGACCGCGCTATGAGTAGGTGGTAGCGAGGAGGAAGAGGAGGAACGGCATATGCCAAAGGTCATCCCGAGCAGCGTTGAGTATTGATGAGTGTACTCCACTTGAACCAAATGAAGTATTCGACCAAGTGCCCAAAGCAGTGTTCTCATGTCCAGTCCTTTCTTGCTGGAAATCTAGGCAAGAGGAGGGATGTGTTGGGATTTTTGCCCATATTCCCAGCCTTCTAGATTACCTGGTGTTACTAATGGAAAATTCCCTAAAGCGAAGTGAATTAAAAACTGGTTGTCCCAAATTTCAGAGGAACTACATTTGGGGGATTTTGGGATATTTTACCGGTCATATCCATTAGGGATAGATCTGGATGAATACCTAATATCTCATCGAATGAGTAGCTGACAAAATAGGGGCATCTGATAGTGATTAACTATCAGGTGTACTGATTGGGATTGGTCGAGTTTAATCACTGACTGATTGGGAATAAATTGTATGTTGTGAGGCGAGTAATGCCACCTGCATTTAGTGAATTGATTGGTTGGTGAAGTGACCTGCCATAATGGGTAAAAAGTCTCATTACCTAAGCAGGTCGCTAGCCAATTATGGTTGGTTCACTTGGATCAAGAGGAAAACATTAGGGATATGTTTCCAACTCTTTTTGTTTGAGGTCTCAAGGATGTCCAATGACAGAATCCTAGCCAGGATGGGGAAGACTATCTCTGCTGAGACAAGGAAGGATGATTCAATGGAAACAGCTGCTGTTTCATCAAAGAGGCGTCAACTGAGGGTTAGACAGCAGAATTCCCTACTATATAATTCTCTAGGATTCACTATAATAACAACATTATTACCAAAATAATATTGTAGATTTGGTTATAGTTAGACTATCAGCATCCAGTGTGAAGTTCCATCTCAAGTATATTATTGCAGAAGGCAATAATTGGAAGACTCTCAGAGAGAAGGGTAGAGATCTGAGTGGGGATCTAGAGACAAAGGGAACCACAAATCAGGGATAGCTGCCGACTGTGTGTTAGGCCAAAAGAGACTGTCATCAGGAGATCTGGACAAAGATCAAGTGGACAGTAATATAGGGAACAGATCCCTACTAGTATGACTTATCAAGTATTTAATCGGAAGTACTGACTGAAGCATTGGGCCAAATAATAGTTTGAACTCAACTACGGATTATAGTCTCTATACTATTATTGGATAATATATTCTATACAATGCGGATTGCACAAGGAAATCAAACCTGTGCAGTAAAAAGGTTACTGGGTTGATGACCAATAATTAACCCTTAAGTAAATTTTACATCAGTTTATCCCCCAGGTTGCTGACTTAGCTGAGCCACTGTTCTACCTCCTGCAGAAGAATGTGCCTTTTCAAATGGCGGCCTGAACAATAACAGGCTTTTAATGCCTTGAGAACCGCTCTATGTACTAAACCTATTCTAGTCCACCCATGCTTTGACCAACCCTTCTTACTGCTTATGGATGCAAGTGATGTAGCCATCGGTGCTATCCTAGCCCAACATGATAAAATCAAGTCACCTTTTCTGTGGCCTATTTTAGTAAGACGCTGAGTAAAGCTGAACAGAATTGCAGTGTTACCAAGAGGAAGTGCATGGCTGTCTTGCTAGCCATCAAACATTTCCGGACTTATCTCTACAGTATTCATTTTACTATTATTACAGACCACTCCTTACTCCGGTGGCTCCAGCAAAATGAAGGGACCAGATGGCTAATTAACCAGGTGGGCTTTATGACTGCAGAGCTATGATTTCACCATTGTCATCATGCCGGCGCTATTCACCAAAAATGCTGACGGCCTCTCCAGGATGCTGGTGCTAGCAGATTTGACCCCCAAGGAGGACAGGCTGTATCATCTAATAGGCTGACTTTAGCAGTGGGAGTTAGAGACCCCAGGGTCCAAGATGAACTCCAAAGGATGACATGAGACAATCAAATTAAGGATGTTCTGCTTTAAAAGAAGGTCAATAAGAATTGGCTCCCATTTGTCCGCCCCTCCTCCTAAACTGATATTATTCTAGTGGGCCATTCCACTGTGGAACATGGGGCTGTTAAAAAAGCTCATGAATGTCTGAAGTTAAGATACTACTGGGACTGAATGGTAGAAACCATCCAAGAGGTCTTGGAGCCATGTATGACTTGCCAATCTCAAGACTGAGCCAATCCTTTATTCCAACACTCAGTTGTCGCCCCAACTGGGCCCATCAATGTAGTTAGCATTGATGTGGTGGGCCCTCTTCCCACTGGGTTGCATGGCCATAAGTATATTATCCTAGCCGTGGACCACTTAACCAAGTGGGTTGAAGCGATTTCAGTTCCAGCTGCCACTGCCAAAGCCACAGCCCTCTTCCTCGTTTAATCCATTTTCACCCAACATGGGTGCCCCAAAGCCTTACTTTCAGACAATGGATTAAACTTCACCTCAAAGGTAGTGCAAGAACTTACCTCGCTATTTGGCACTACCCAGAGTTTCGCTGCCCCTTACCACCCCTCTACTAATGGGGTGGTAGAAAGCTCTAATGCAACTCTTATTTCCATTATACGAAAGTTAGACACCTCAGATCCTGCCCGTTGGGACCATTACCTACCCAACGCATTGCCTACAGGGTAAGCTACCACCGATTCATCAAGATGTCCCCATTAGAAGCCTTATATGGGCGTGCACCTCGGCTACCAAGTAACATCCAGCAATTGCTCAAGAACTCCACACCTGAGAACTTCAAATTAACTATGAGGGCCTTAGCTGAAGAAAATTGTCCAGCTTCAAGCCCTAGCCACCCAAGGCATTGTCACCACTACTAGAAGAAAGACATCCCGATTTAATCTCAGATGACCCTCCTTACCAAGTTTTCAATTAGGTAACCTTGTTCTCTTCTATCATCATTAACCTGAAGGCCAACAAAATAAGCTAGACGTTCATTGGTCTGGACCCTATAAGGTCATTCATAGGGTGAAGTCTGAGTACTCCATTGCTGACGTCAACTAAGGGACTGTGGTCAATTGGGTGCATGGTCTGTTCCTTTGGCTGTATACCCCCCTATGACAGGATCTTGAGGGGGGCGTTGTTGGAATATGAGATAACAAACAAATCAAATTCCCCACTTCTAAATTGAGCCATACTGAATTGGCTCCCAAACCTATCCAAAATGAAAATGACTTCAGGATCCTCCTCCCCAATTCCTGGGTCACGTGGGGCGGCGTTTCCACCGATTTGGTCAGGTGGGCTGAGAAATACATTGAGGATGCCCATGAAGCGGTCAATCCAGAAGACCAGGAAAGATCCTGAATGGATGGAATTTGTGATGATCCATGAGGCACCGTGTCCCCACTCACCCTATAAATATCAAATCCTTTTAACCTAATAAAATATTCGGTATCCCAACCAATTTTCCGTTTCCTTCTGGACCTTTCTGCGAATTTGCAGCTTTGAGCCACCTTTGGACATTGGCAACAGTCAAGAGAACTGTAGCGCTGACAACTATTTGTCACCGCCATCTCCAGACCCCCCAATTTTCTGCACCAACTCTTGGTTGGTGAGAAGGAAAGATAGATGAGCAACCTTTAAGGGATAGGCCATCACCCACTTCTTATCTACCACATGGGCTAGATGCCCTGGGAAATGATAGGGACAGCTCCTTTTTAACCACATTATTTGTTCTAGTGGAAACTTCTCACGGTTGAGGCACAGAGGATGTTCCCTCAGGACTTACAAGCAGTTATAGGGCAGGCAGATGAACATGGATCAGGACTATCTCACATTGGACCCCTGTAGTAGTTCATTTCTATGACTAAGATTACAGAGAAATTCCCTGGTGTCTCTGGCCAACTTCTTACAGCAATTGGATTGGTCACCAGTGCTGCTATTCTACACATAAACAGTATTTAATAAAATTTCATATATACCTATGCACATGTTTTGGTCAATTGAGTAAAATTTGAGCAATTATTGACAGTGGGGCTTTAATTATCATTGTCTCTACAAAGTTGGTTAAAAGATCAAGGCTTGCACCTGATTTGGACCATAATAGGGTTTCTGGAACTGTGGACCTACAAACCACTCCTTCTAAAGGAACCAACAGCGGTCTCCCTTTATGATTTGGATCACTCCATGTCACAGAAACAGCAATAGACTTACCAAACCAGAGTTGTAATATATTAATTTGCACTGACTTCATACAATAGTATGGGTTTGTGCAATTTGAGCAAGAATATTCTCAAATTTTAGGGCAAATCTTGCCATTATTCTATAATTGGGAAGGGAAGCCACCCCAGAGTAATAGAAACAATTATATTAGTCTTTTATATGCATATGGAATCATCTCATTAGTTATCATCAGATCGGTCACCATGCCAGGCCCCAAGTAATCATATTGAAGAGTGTCAAGGAATTCCCTTGAGGGCGCAAAGGCCAATGATTGTTAAGTCCAAAGCGTAGTGTATCATAGTAATTGGGCTTACTTTGGAACTTTTTGTATATTGCATGCCAAAGTCCACACCACATAGCAGAAAGGTAGAACTGAACCACATGTTGCACCTGGGACTTTACTCCCTAGGCATGGTGAAATTCAGGTACTGGTCGCCACTCTATTGTATAAATAATATAGATAAAACAGAATCAAAATGGCCTATTCTCACATATTTCCTATTATGAAACTTATATCCTTCTTTAACTTTGGTCAGCTTAACGATATGGGATTGCCAGATGTCTCAAACTCCAAAGCGTCTTTTGCTATATTTGATCAAGAGAAACTGTCAGGGATCTCAGAGGAGTAGTAGGATCAACTCCTTAAATTATATGAAGAAATATTCTGGGGTGATTACACAAGATAATTTTTACCTTGGGTGTTCCATCATATATAGTTATGAGGTTGATGTCATGGATCAACTGCTAATTTGTATGCAGCCAATAAGACATTTGTGGGAAATTTGAGGCCATAGTTGCTAACAAATTTGCCAAACTACTCACCCAGGTGTTAATATTTCATCTTGCAACCCTTGGGCAAGTTCAATATTAATTTTGAAAAAGATGTATGGATCCATCTTAGTTGTAATAGATTAATATCTTCTGAATAAAATAAAGAAAAGAATTCATACCTGCTATTGCAGATAGATGATGCTCTTGATCGCCTAAGAGGGGCCTAATTCTTTTCAGCTTTGGATATTATGTCTGGGTACTGTCAAATTGACCTACCTAAGGAGGATAAAAAGAAATGTGATCATTACCAACTAATGACTATATAAACTGAAGAGAATGCCTCAAGGTCCTTACAATGTGCCAGAAACATCTCAACAAGAAATTCATGCCATGTTAAGAGATACAAGATTGTCATGAATTCTCATCTACCTAGATGATATCAAGGTTTTAAATAACACATTTACAGATCACCTTGACCCTTGGAAGAAGTTTTCAAATAATATTGGCAGCAAATTTGAAGATAAACCCTCAGAAATGTCACTTCTCTAAAAAAGATTACTTGGGTTTTATTGCCGATACTCCTGAAGTACACCCTCAAAAACCTAAAGGTGAGGAATTTAGGCCATGTCACAATCAAAGATTTTTTTTTGCAATGTGCAAGTATTTTTAAGAGTGGTCAACTATTATTGCCAGTTCGTTAAGAAATTTTCTTCCATCACTGAGACACCTTTGCAGCTGTTAAAGTATCCTATGAAAGGATTCACATGAAATACCAAGGCCCAGAACTACTTTGATAATCTTAGAAAGTATTTGATGACGAAACTGATACTGAAATATCCAATTTTTGATCAGTCAAATATTATTTAAACTGATGCATCCATAATGGCAGTTGGTACCATGTTAAGTCAGGTAGACAAAGTCAGCGATGAACATCCTGTAGCATATGCAAGCCATACTCTGAGCAAGCAGGAGCAAAACTACATTGTGACTGATCAGGAACGCCTTGCAGTGATATACGCCTGTAAGCAGTTCAAAGTATACATCAACGGAGTTCATTGTACATTTATAACAGATTATTCCTCGCTGAGATGACTGCATAACTTAAAAGAGCCTGAAGGGAGGTTGTCCCATTGGGCCTTAAAATTGCAAGCGTAAAATATTGGTATTGTGCACCAAGAAGGTACTGCGCATCAAAATGCAGATGGGTTATTGTGGATGCCAACCGTTCTGATTCTGAAGAGTGAAGAAGACGTTTTGTTTAATAAAATGCTTTATAAAGATATACAATACCAATCACCAAACTTTATCAAGCATTAAACAAGGCAAGGAAAACACAATGATGAATAAGGGATAATTGTCTAAAATTGTTAGGTAAAAATCCCTATTGTTTCAAAGCCATCCAAAAAACTAAAATTATTAATGCACTCGTAGATTAACCAGGCATTGAGGCTTACAGAAAATCTAGAGCAAGTTCAATGGGAGACTACTGGGAAATCCTTACCTTTGATGCTGTGGAAAATCTTTCTTGTTGTGCAATGTTTCAGGTACACAAGCTATTTAAGAAAGCCACCACCTTCTGGCTAGTGAATCCTGGGTTTTCTATAAAAAATCCTTTGATGTAATAGAGTCTTTGACCATGAGTACTAAAAGAACCGATATCATTGTGGCTATTGATCACTTGACTCATTGGGTAGAGACGCGTGCCTTAGCCAAGATTAGATGCCAGTAGTACTGCTAAGCTTATAATTGAGCAGTTGACCTATTGGCGTTGTTTTGCAGTTTTTTACAAATAACAAAAGCAACTCAATTATACATTGAATACCCAACCTAGATGAGTTGATAAGGATATGAGGAGTACTGACTACGCCTTACCACCCAGAAACCAAGGAAATGGTCAAAAGGGTACATGTGACTCTAGCAACTACCCTTAAGAAGCTTATAGCTGGTAAACCCTCCAGCTGGGTAACACATTTATCAGTGATAACTTTTGCCTATAATCTAAGCAATCATTTGTCAACAGGTAAATACCCTTTTTAAATTACTGCATGACCTTTGGGCTTGTTTGCCCCCAATTTTATATTCTGCTCTTGAACAAAGTCCAGTGATAACATACTTACAATATTTATAGAGTTTGACAAAAATTAGATAGAATCACAATCCTTTGCCTACGCCAATACTCTTAAGTGGAAGCTCAAGGTTAAAGTATATGAAGACTAAAATGGCCAGCTCTTCCAACTTTAAAATTGGTGATTTTGTTATTTATTATGACTTTACAACTTTGGTTGGTGGAACAAGTTACAAAATCTGTGAGTTTATTTTTAAAGGACATTATAAAGTCAGAATTGGATGCCTATACAATAGTGGACGTCACTGATGGTTGTATTATTTATAGGGTGTATGCTAAGTTTTAATGAGCGTGCAGATAACTTTATTAAATGGGGAAAAGAAACAAGCTTTTTATTGATTATATATTTATCATATATTTCAAAATTACTGTACTAATATTAAATTGTCAGTTTTTAGGATGTCTATAGCCATTGGTGTTGTCTTCAATGATTGTTGACCATTTTGATTGTGGCTATGCCATAAATTTTATTGTTTACAGATACTGTTAAATTCTGAGGATCGCTTGCTTGATAAATTGATTCCTGCACATGCAATTAGGAAGAAGTTTAGCTGAATGATCCTTGACTTTGCCAGTGGCTTATGGTATTAAGACCGTTTGGAAACTCACTAGGCATATAAATAGCCCTGACTCTTCTGGTCAATTTTGGGCTCAATTTTCCCTTTGTATTTGGGAACTTCTCCTGAGGCAGGCAAGGGTACAAGCTGTGGATTCTGAGAATCCAGCTTTCTGACACTTATTTAATAAATATTCAATAGGCCAGTCGCCAGTATTTATACCTCTAGGGCATCTCCTGGCCACATTCAAGCACGCAATCTTAACAGATTATTTTCCACCTCAGTTTGGCCCTTGAACTGATACAACTGAGACCTATTGCTAAGTTTATTGATGACAAAATACTCTCATATTTGGGAGGATTTCAGGGATGAAAATTGCAACAACGAGTGTGCAAAATTGTCCTAGGATCATCTTGAATTGAGTTTTATCATACTGCTGACGAAATATGAATTCTGGGAAATTTCAGCATCAACCTAAATAAATGATGCACCCTTAATCAGGATGTTGGAAAACCTCTCTCAATAGCACTAGGTACTCCCATTCAGGCAGTTCATGTGCAAGTGATATCATGCTGATTATGCGGATTGACATACAAAGTTCGCCATAGGTGGAAAATTATTTTAGGATTAGCTCAAAATATCTTCATCATACAGCTGACAAAAATAACTCCCTAGTTGGGATATCAACTGGCCCTCTTAATAGCACTAGGTACTCACATTTGGGCAGTTCATGTGCAAGTGGTATTATGCCAATTATGAAGATCAACATACGAATTTTGCCTTAGGGTGGGAAATTGATTACGTTACATTTGTCTATTTGTCCATGGGACTTTTAGACGTTGTCTTCAGGTTGATCCTGAATGATTTATCATGCTGAATATATGATCTCAGTCCCATTTAATTGGGACTAATTGCCAAGTTTTGTTGCAGAGATAATCAGCCTAAATGTGAAAGTGTATTTAACCTGGCCTTTTGATAACATAATTTAATTGATGTTGCAATAATTGGCACGAGCCATGTTATTGCACTAAACTTTAATTAGAGTATTAGCTTGAGCATTAGGAGGATAATCGGCCTGATCTGTTGGTTGTCAAAGGGTTTATTTTTGGGTCAACCACAAGAATCTAACATGATCTGACAAGGCATTGATTGAGACTCTGGGATTGGGAGGGACTCCCTCTAATCAGAGCTTACATCCTTTACCACATTTCATTTTTGATCCCATAAGGCATTGATCACTGTTAGTACGTTTTGTTTCCAGGAGTCATTATGATTACCAGAAGTAGGTACAAAGGAATTTGAAGGTCATTGGGGTCCAGGGGACCAATGAGCTCTTTTGGCCTTCTAGGGCCTTCTTGTCTTTCTGACCCCTAGGGCCTTCAGGCCCTTCAGCCCCAGAGTCTGTATTGCGGGAGGCTATCTCCTAGTTATGCTGCTGAAGTGGCCAAATAAGTTCCTTAGTCATAATAAGTCGTTGGCTCCAGGTGCTTTTAAAAAAGGTTTACATTTTGATGAAGCTGGTCCTCAAGGTAACCCAAAACTCCACTATATAGTATAGCAAGTTGGTTAAAATCCTTATTAATCAGCTGACAAGTATTGACAATGGCTCAAAGATTGTTGTGAACAAATGAGGAGGTTGCTTTTGAATAATCAATAATATTTTAGTGTAGTGTTTGTGTGATCCCAAGTCGTTGAGCCACTTCAAGGTGATGTAAACCAGCTATTTGTAGGATGTGGTGTGTAGCTGGATGGATGAAACTTTGGAGATAGCATTCAGTACCCAAAGTCAGTTCTCCTGGGGGTAGTAGAGCCAAGGTATATATTTCTCGCATCATGGAAGGCATCAAAGAGGCTGAGGAATGACTAGAACGGCCTCCCATCTCTCAAATGCTATTCATTAGTTGTTAAATAATCTCTTTAATGTTCTCATACTGAAGTTGATACTGATCGCAATCAATGGAAGGTAAAGTGAGTTGGAAAGTGGCCCAAAATTCTAGGCTTTCAGACTGTAGAGGGGTACTTCATACTGAGAGGTAATGGTCCATTTAGTTACGCTCCTTGTCTGATCAGCGGGTTAGCCTTCTTGATTGCTATTATCTCCATTCTTTTGTATTAGACTTTTTTCACTGGTCATCTTGGAGCCCCTGTAGTGAGCCCCACTTATGTCAGCTTAACATTTTTCTTGACTGTAGCTAAGGTTGAAAATGGGCTTGAAGCTGTAAAACTAGTGTATAGGGCGATGAAGACAAAAGGTAGGGTGAATAGACTACAAGATTGAGTTAGATAAAATTTAATACTTATAGGGCGAGTGGGGACATGATGAAAAGAGGACCTCTATGGCCTCATACAATGAGAATCTTTTACACCATTCTGGATCAACTGCCTAGTTGATGCCTATGTAGTTGTTTTTGGTAGACGTCATCCTTGTATTGCATTGTTGGGAGTTGCATCTTTTGAGATTCTGGAAATTGGGGTGCGATTCAAGAAGGCATCTCCATTGATTCTTATGCACATAATACTTCTTGATCAAATTTACTAATTGTGCCTTCAGGGACAGGTTTTAATCATAAAGGTCCAGTGTCAACTTATTGAGACTCAATTCAGAAGTAGGGATTTCGAATACTTATTATTTTAAATCCCAAAAGTATTAATGCGGTTGACTTGAATACTCCTAGTAAACAGAGATTGGTAAGACTGTTGGTGCCATTGTTGTCTTCCAAACAACAGGTGGAAGTAAGGGTTGTTCAGGTGGCTGCAACCACAGTCTCTCCCCCTGAGGATGGCCCGGCGGATGGGCTGGAGCTTTCTCCTTCCTCCCCATTATGTCTCATGAAGTTGCTAATAAACAAGATTGTGCCTACTTTATGTCACCTGTTAAAATTCATTGGGTTCTCATGGGGTATCCTTCAAGGCTCTCTTGGATACAGGAGCATCTGAGTACTTTATGAGCTTCCAGGTCGCTCAGTATTTGCCTAGATCTTGATGCAGGGTCCATGGTATTGAGTTTGTCATTAGTCTCAGTGACTTGCTATATTGTGAGGCGTCATGTACCATTCTCAGTGCATGCATTTGGCTTCTGTGACCAGTTCACCGCGGTTCCAGATTTGTTGTCCGTTTATCCTTGGGTTTAGGTGGTGGTAGAGGCAATAGGCAATATTAACCTGGAGCCCAACTTTTTGTCTTTTGTGAATGCAAATACATGTGGCAAATTCATGCTTATTAATATCTTTTCCCATTCAAGAGTGGTGGGATCAAATTGTTTTAACTCCTCCCACAGTGCGTTGCCGCCAGATTCCCCTTCCAGCTTGTTGCAGTACAAGGACATTTTTAGATATGAAAAAGGGCAACTGTCTTCTCTCCCACTACAAGTATGATATGTCCTTCCACTTGACAGTAAATGTAGTCAATATCATATGTCCTCTGTAGTATTATACAGAGCAAAAAGATAAGGTCCAGGAGGTGTGGTTAATCGATATTATTGATAAATAATGGATAATACAGATTTCTCTCATGTAGCTTCCTCATCGTTTTTGATAAGAAGGCTGATGGTGCATGGTAAGGTATTGCTATATGAATACCTTACCATGCACAATCCTTATCAGCCCCTAGAGAGCAAACCATCAGTCATATAATTTCTAAGTACCAGGTGTTTTCCAAGCTCTATCTGGTGAACGCCTTCCATCAATATGAGTAGCAGAAGTTCAGGAGTGGCTGATTTACATTTTGTACTAAGTAGGGTATTTTCCAATACCGCGTGATTCCCTTTGGCCTCAATAATGTGATCGCTACCTTACAGCATATAAATAATGATGTTCTGGACGACTATGCTTCGCATGCATGGTGGTGTACATATACAATATCTTGGGGCACACCCCTACTCCCAAACAGCATATGAGCAACCTGAAGGCGGTACTGGCTGCACTGAAGAAAGCTAACCTTTATGTAAAGCCCTCAAAGTATGTGTTCTTCAGGGAAGAGGTTACCTTCTTGAGTAATCTTGTATTGAAGGATGGGTGTGTTATCCCACCCATAAAACTAAAGGAAATTCTATCTATATTTATGCCTACCACACAGAAGCAGCTGTGTAGTCTTTTGGAGACAACTATTTTCTTAAAAAAATACTTGCCAGCGTTCTCGCAGATGGTAGCGCCTCTTCATCCCCTGACAAGAAAGAAAGTTCCATTTAAATGGACAGTGGAGTGCTAGCGCACATTCAAGGTGATTAAGGAATTTTTGTGGCGCCACCAGTCCTCAAGAATGCGATTTCTCCCAGACATTAATAATGGCATGCAATGCCTTAGCAGCTGCAGTTGGAGCGGTCCTGCTTCAGGATCATGATGGGCTGTAACATCTCGCTTCCTACTTCTTGCATAAGTTTTCAGCTTTGAAACAGTCCTGGGCCATAATGACAAGGAGCTTACCATGGTGCCGTGGTCACTCATCTATTGGCGGTACCTTCTTCAAGGTGCACAATATGCAGTGGTTGTCCGCATGAACCACCAAGCTATGTTTTTTTCAAAACCCCCAGAAGTTGGCACACCAACAGGCTCAGAAGTTCTTTGGCCTGTGCAGCTTTAACTATAGGTATTAGTTTGTAAAGTAAGTATTAATTACTCTCCACAATTGTCATGGTTAAATGACATGATTAAGGGTATAGATTGCAGTGATAAGGCTGAGCGTGAGGAGTCCAAGAAGACAAAGATAGCTGGCCTGCCTGACCTGAAGCACACCTGAACCAACGCCGGGTAAAGGCAAGATAGGCCCATGTTGGTTCTGGGGGTGCGCGTGATGATGAGATGAGCATACCTTTGCCATCAAAGCGCACCAGCTATTTCATACATTAATAAAGATCTTTACGTTTAGTTAAAGAATGGGGCTTCAAGTCTTGTTCAATATATAATACTGTTTAAATGGGGAAATTCAGCTTCAGTCAATCACTTGAGTGCGGACTTACTTGAGCTACAGTATGACAAAGGATGGTAATTTGCATTTAATAGTTTTATTGGGCGCAGTACCTCGCTCAATGGATGATAAGACCCCTCACCGATTGTTTATTGTAAATTTTTAGGACCAACCTTCTTTGTTGATCGACTTGGTAATAATAAACCCACGTTCATTTTATTTAAAAATGTGTATATGATTTTACTCTTTGTGACCTCCAGGAGGTCTCAGATAACGGAGTTTGTTCAACCCTCGCCCTGGGGCCTTTGGGCACCGTTTTCCTTTATGGTGCTTTGTGTTCTTTATTGCTAGTGGGTTGTTCCCAGGTTGTGGGGTGGGGTTTTCCCCACCACCTCTACAGTAACTTGAGTGTTATAAACACACTCATGACATCTTTTGACTAACCCTTCTATTGGTCTCATTGTAATTTATTTAATCTGGGAGTTTCTCTCAGTGGTGATTGGGTGCGTTGGCTGTGCACCATGGTTACAAGGCTTTTGGTCAGGGCGTTATCATCCTTTTTGGTGGTGTGCCACCTCAGCGTTTCTCTTTTTGCTTGTAATGTGACTCCCAACCTTTCTGCGAGTACTTGGTTGTTTTGGACCATTAAAGGCCCAGTGGCTTAAGTTTCCAATTTTTCACTATCTCTCTTAATTATGATAAACCCAGCCCTGGCTTGTCTTCTCCTGGCGTTGAGTGGCTGAATGTACTTTTACCCTGAGCACCTGCCTGGGTCTTTCCTGTTTAGGAATTTTTTGTCAATGATGGAAGAGGCAATAAAGGATTTTACTTGCCTCAGGATATAGGCAACTTGAGTTCGCTGTCTTTCAAACATTCGTGGGTCATTTGTGCCCCGTTGATTTGGAACCTTTGTGGACCCTATTTTTATAAACCCACTTGTTTCCCAGGCTTACCTGGCTTATTTTTGTTGAGCTGTCATTTCATTGCTTGTTGGATACTCTTGCAAGGAGCTCCCCAGTATGACAGGCTCCCCAGCCAACTTTGATCATCTGGTTGAAGCACCTTGGGGTGATTTACCCGCCCCAACTGGAAAAAGAGCAGTTAATTGGCCCATTATTGTTTCACCTGTGGAGTCCCCTATAGATACTGGCCCAAAAACTCATGTGTGTCTTTGAAATGGGAGTAGTCTTATCCTTCTATTCCTTCAATTTTTGGAGAAACTTGAGTATGGGCAGGGGTCTGGCCACGCAACTTTATTAGATGTTTCAGTTAATTTTGCCATGATGATGTCACCTGCTGGGGCCACTATAGATACAGCACCTGAAGAAATAAGTTTTCATTGAGTGGGGCAGGGAACACCACTGCTCCTTCCCTCATTTAGGGAACTGGGGGTTTTGTGGTGTCTAGCCCCAAAGTTAAATTAAATGTTTATCTGATATAATTTCCCCTCTTAAATACTTTCCTGGGAAACCAGCCAAACCATCCACGGGGGGCCTCGCTATGATGATGCTAGATAGTGAGGATAATTTGGCTATCAGATTGGGCATGGTGTTGGTGACGCCAAAAAACGCGTTTTTAAATAAAAAATTATTTAAATAAAAATGAGTCAGTTGCAAAATCTCTCAGGCCAATACTGCAATAATTCCTGTGTATCTCATCATACCTTAGAACTGTGCTTGTCTCCCAAGATGATTCAACTAACTAAAGAAGTTGAGCGAGAGTTATTGCTCCAACAAGCGGGTAAGTATGCTGTGTTGAGGTACTGTGTGGTAGGTACCCTCAGTGGTAAGGGTGGAAAACTACCCTGCACCCTTCTTTGATGGGAAACCCCATCCTAGGGTGTAATAATGTCTAAGTAGGAAATCTGGGGAACTGTTGGCATTATCTGTTATCAATAAAGATAATTCTGGTAATTCCTTCTTTCTGCTACTCTTTCCTCACCCTCAGCGAAATTCATCACAACTTTTTTGGTGGATATTGGAGGCACTGAGAATTATATTGACATGAAGCTGACCAGATACTTTAAATTATGTTACTTACCTGGTGTATGGTTAGGGAAGGTGCATCCCAGGGTATCCCACTCTAAAGGTTCAGAGTTGGCTGATTTCACAGTGGGTAACTGCCATCTGGATGACAGTTTTTTGGTAGTCAAAAATCTTTTGTCACAATTATTCTGGGTGTGGAGTGGTGGAGAAAGTTCGATATCTGAACCAATTTGTAGGATAACCCTTGACATTATCTCTTAGGGGTGGAAAGGAGTTAGTCATTACCATGTCAAAAGGAGACACTCAAGGTAATTTACCCGATGGCCAAATGTACACAAACTTACCCTTGCACCCTGCTAAAGCCCACTCCTGAAGTATTCCTACCTTCTTACTTGGTAGGATTAGTTCTTCCTTTGATGCGGCTTCTGCAAATGTTCTTCCAGAACATTCTGAGTTCAATTGTGACTTCAAGATCACAGAGGACTTGGTGCGCATTTCCTCTCACATCTACCCTTTGACTTTACAGGAAGAGGCAGCCTTGGATATGTTGGTCATGGAGCAGCTAGCCAAGGGGTCCATCCTTTGGCAGACCTCTTTCTTATGCTCACCACTTCTCTTTGTGAAGAAAGCAGATGGGACTCTACGCTCCTGCGTGGATTATGGCAACCTGAACAATGTTACCATCCCTGATCTGCATCCAATCCCAGTGGAGACAAAAATTACTCCTAATTGGAGAAAACCAAGTTTTTCTTTAAAATTGGATTGTTCTATTGCTTTCAACCAGATTTGCATCAAAAAGGGGCAGGAATGACTCACTGCATTCTGTACCAGGAAGGTGATTTTCCAATTCTGGGTCATGCCTTTTGGGCTCAAAAAATTCGCTTCAATCTTCCAACGTCATATTGATGCGGCCATGGGTAAGTTGTTGGGTGTATGTGTTGTATCCTACATGGATGACATTATGGCTTTATCCCCTAATCAGGCATACCATACAATCCACCTGCGACAAGTAGTTAAACACTTGAGGGCTACAAAGCTAACCCTGAAAATTAGTAAGTGCAAGTTTTACAAGTCCTAGGTCACCTTCTTGGGCAACATTCTATTCAACAAAGGCCACATTATCACTCTAAGCAAGGAGAAGTCAATCCGCAAGTGGCCCATACCACCTCAGTTAAGGAGTTTAAGAGCTTTTGGGGTCTTGCACCTTCCTGAAAAAGTTTACGCAAAGACTTTCTGAGGTATCAGCGCTTTTATTTAAAGCTAGTGGTGCTAAGGATCTTCAGTGGTCCTCTGAACTGGAGGATGTCTTCAAGGCAGTGAAGTGCACTATACTTTCCACATCTGTCCTCCAGCACGTGGACCCTGAGAGTGAGTTTATATTGGCCACAGATGCTTCCAACTTTTTCATAGCTGCTGCACTCTTTCAGGAGGGTGAAGATGGAGTCAAGCATCCTGTGGAATATTTTTTTATAAAAATGTCCCTACTAAAGTTGAATTACACTGTTTACAACAAAGGTCTTGGTGGTATTGGAGCACTAACCTATTGGCATCATCATTTACATGGTTCTTCCTGGCCATTCCACATCTGCACAAATCACCATTCCCTATTGTATTATTGCACTCTTCATGTCCTGACCCCATGACAAACCTAGTGGCACGAGACCCCTGCTCGATTTATGTTTTTTTATGAGTTTATAAAGGGCAAGGAGAATAATTTGGATGACAGTCTGAGCCAAAACCCTGCGTTGGAACCTGATCCCAAGGAGCTAGAGTCGCAAAACACCCACTTGCTGAACCCTCTTGGTAAAATTGTATCTGAGCAACCACCCACCACAGCAGGTATGCCGGTTCTTGCTGAACTTGAGAACATGGAGGAGTATAGTATGTTCATGAAGTTCATTCTTTCACAATCCCTATCATCAGAATATTCTATGGTTCTCATAAATGTAAGTTGAATTGGGAGGATATCACTAAGGGATACCATGTAAAGGAGGAGGTGATATGGTTCCAGGGGTGCTTATGTGTTCCCGCCCGCTGACTCCATCTGGAAGTAATTAAGGAAACCATGACGAAATCACTGCAGGACATCCTGGGTAGTTAAAAACTTCAGAGCTTATCCACCATACCTATAACTGGAAGGGTTTGGCTACACATGTTGTAATATATTCTAAGGAGTGCATGGTCTGCAATAGGATGAAGCCAAATCGTCAGACTCTCGCAGGTTTTTTGGTACCAGTTAAAAAGGCAGAAGGACCCTGGACTTCCCTCTCAGTTGAAATTATTTTGAAGCTGCCCTTATCATAGTGGTATGATGCTATCATGGTAGTGGTGGACCAGTTTACTAAGTTCTCCCAGTTTATTCCATGTAATACCACGGTAACAGCGGTGCAGATGCCAAGCTATTTGTTTCCCACGTGTTTTCCCTCCACGGGTGCCCCAGGAATTTATTAGTGACCAGGACCCCAGTTCAAATAATTGTTTTGGGAAGAATTGTGCAATGTTCTTCTAATTCATCCATGCCATTCTACCGCCTATCACACCTAATCAGATGGGCTGACAGAGAAGTTGAACCAGTGCCTTGAGCAGTTTAAGCTGTGTTAAACTAAAGCTTACCATTCTGACTGGGCTTCTCATATTCTCCTGCCCAATTTAGCTATGACAAAACCCAGCATGATACTATTAGGTGTTATTAATTCTTTGTCCATAATAGCCTCAACATCACTATCAACATGAAACACAGCTGTGGGTCAAAGGTGGAAGTGGTGGTGGACTTTCCAAGTCTGTCAAGAAGGTACATAAAGAGGTTAAGACCAATTTGGATGCCTCTATGCAGAGTTTATAAGGAGAACGCCGATGGTAGAGATGGATGGGTCCAGCATACAAGGAGAGAGATCTAAGGATGCTTGATGCTATAATATTTTAATACATCCATGCAAAAAAAACTGGGATCAAAGAGGATAGTAATTTACCACATTGTCAGGAAGGCGGGTCATGCCTTGTACCAGTTGGATCTTTCCCATTGTCTTGGATCTTTGCCGTGTTTCATGAAAGCAAGCTGAGTTTGTTTGAGGGTCCTCCACCAGAGACCCCAGAGGCATAACTTGCGGATAAGGCACTGGAGTGGGAGATAGAGGAGATTGAAGCCTCTCGTTGTGTGAGGAGAAGACTTGAGTACCTGATGTTATGGGGAAGGGCTGATGCTGCAGAGAATATCTGGGTACCAATATGCAACTGCATCCATGTGCAAGACCTTATTGATGTCTTTCATGAGCGTTTACTGGATGCGGCAGGACCCAAGGCTAATCCAGGTATCGCCGCCATGAAACTGGCCCCTGCTCTAAGAGCTTCTCCTTGGCTGAAGCCCCTGGAGAAGGGGTGAATCTCCAAAAATACCGGAATATAATGTAATGGTTAAATAACATAATTAAGGGTACATATTTCGTGAATTAATACTGAGCGTAAAGAGGCCAATAAGACAAAGTTGGAAGGCCTGCCTGACCTGAAGCACAATCTGGACCAACGCGGGTTAAAGGCAAGATATGGCCAATTTGGTTCTGGAGGTGCACGTGATGATCAGATGAGCATTACATCCAAAGCTTCAAATGCATCAGCTGTTTTTGAAAAATGTTAGATCTTCACGTTTAGTTGGAAAATGGTTCTTTGAACCTCGTTTAATTTATAATACTTCTAAATTGTGGAAAATAAAGCTTCAGTCAATCACTCAAATGCGGGATTACTTAAGCTACAGTACAATGAAAGATGAGAAGTTGCATTTATTGGTTAGTTTGGGTGCAGTACCTCACCCAATGGATTTTCCCCCCTAATTGTTCAATAGTGATTTTTTGAGACCAACCTTATTTTGTTTATTTACTTGGTTATATTAACCCCTCATGTATTTTATTTAACTGTGTATATGTTTTGTACTCTTTGATGACCTCCAGGAGGTCTCAAATAATGAAGTTTGTTCAACCCTCTCCCTGGGGCCTTTAGGCACCGTTTTCCTTTAAGGTGCTTTGTGTCCTTTATTGCTAGTGGGTTGTTCCCAGGTTGTGGGTGGGGTCTTCTATACCACTTCTATGGGAACATGAGCGTTATAGACACACTCATGATACTAATCTGCTAAGCCACGTCCCTTCCCTGAATCCAATGGAGGAGGAAATGCAAGAGTTGACCAAAGTGATCCCTTCTACCCAGATGCTCACCATTGCTTCTCCCACAATTTCTAGGGATGAATGGGCGTCAGATGTGCTGTTGGTATCTCAGTTACTTTTGGATCAGACCTCCTGCTTAGGGGATGGAGCTGTTTGAACAGTTGGGTTTTCCAAGTCATAAGTGTACTCATTACTTAGTAATGTAAGGGCAGATTTTGTATCAAATTAGGGTTTGAGTGCCTCCCACTCCAGGATGAAGTATTCACCACTCACCATAATCCTCTGGCAGTGGGGCACCGAGGGCATAAAAAGTGCCTCAATCTGTTAAAGCAGATGCGAACTGTCCAGGGATCTCCTAGGCTCTACAAGTGTGGATAACCAATTGCATGACATGCGTGCATAACAAGTCTGATAGATTGAGCAGGAACAGTCTCCTCCATCCCCTGCAGCAGGCACACGGTCCATGGATAATGGTTTAAAAAAATCAACCAGATGATTTTCTCCCATGATGCCAAGTTTTGGAGTTGATTAGTTAGTTTTGATGGACTGACTAATTATCTGGATTTTGATAATGGTAGTTAAGCGATCTTAGATGGTCCCACTGGCTTTGATAGCATCAGGAATCCTTTTGATTTCAGTCAGTGGAATTTAATTACCAGCGACTGAATCTAAGGATTAATGAGAGAAGACCTTATTATCAAGTTACTAATGGTTTTTGACAGATAGAATGCCAAATAATATTAATGAAATATGGTGGTATATTTATGCTTCCGCTGAGAATTACACTTAGTGAATTAATGGGTGATATTACCTGCTTGGTTGTTTTGAAGATCAGTGGCTGCAGCAAGGAAGATAATAGTGATGAAAAAGAGTGAGAAGGGGATCTTTTTTGGTTGGTAAACTGAAGTGTTATCTGCAGTAGAGCTTGTAGTTATTCTAGACCCTAGTGGTAATGGCAGTTGGATACTGTTATAATAGTAAAGATTGTGGTTACTGAAGTGATAGCTTACTTTTTATATTTTATACTGTTCATTCATTATACAATGGTCTTCATATCGCTCTTCCATTGTATTTGTGGGTAATTGTAAGTCTCAGGGAACATCCTCTGGGTTTTGATTAGGCCATTTTCCATTCCCGAGCAAGAAGGCACCGAAGAGGATGGTGGTACCCCTCGTTACTCAGGGCGATCTCACTCACATAGTAGATGAGCGCTGGGTAACAGCCCTTCCACTTCAGACCCCACCCCAGTATCCACACTCACCTCAGCAGAACTGTTATGAGGAATCAGCAAAATATGCGCCATGATCAAAGAATTTAAATCAATTGGAACTAATTCTAGTGGCAATCAGCCCTATGTTTAGATCTCAAATGATCAGAGAGGTATGAAGACTGATTTATTGGCTGGAATGCCTGACGGTTTCTATTTAGTTAACATGATAATTGAACCAATCACCTCCCTCCCAAAGTTGTCAGGGATCATCCTTAATGGCCAGGCAACAGCATCAGACACCATTGACAAGGGTTCAAAGTCCCCTGCTGACAATTCAGGTGGTGCACCTGATGTGACGCCACTGACTGAATGAATGGCCCAGCAACTGAGCACAAGCGGGTTGGGCGTCCTGAACCTGTTCCCAACCAAATGGACCCACCCCTATGTGGGGTGGCCTTGGGGTATTCCCACCGCTCATTGGGTCAAACGCTGTCACACTAACTATCAGAAACATAGCTGAGCCTCAGTTTGGGCATTTGAAGTTTACTGGCAGTGAATCGGCCCACCACCAAATTTTTCAATGTCAGTTCCCAGGGAACTAATCTGCACATTCCCGAATAGTTCGCCAGTTAGGTCAAAATTGAGTGTCTTAATCCTGGCTTATCACTACCCCAAATGACCACTATTTAATCAGTGGCATTGCACTGAGAAAATCATTGGTCGATTTTCTTTCTTCCTTTCAAATAAATCTTGCCAAAAACCAATCAATTCTTTATTGTATTGATTCTTCTGTCTGCATCCCTGATGGCGTATCCCTGGTGGCCTGTCAGTCCATATACAGATGGTCTCTACCAGTACTTATGGTCACTATGGCCCCCTCTGTCATGAAGGCAGCTGATAAGAATTAGACTGGGCTCCCAGTCAGGGTGTGTGATCACCCAGTGGAGAGCCCAGAATGCCAAGGGCAAAGTGGCCCATGAGACTAGAAGAAGGGGAGATCTATTGGGGATGTGAGGAAAGTAAATGTTCAATAATGTACCAAAGGCCCCCAAGGCAAACCAGATGTTGCAATGGGGGCAACCGCGAGTCTTGCAGGGGCAACCCCCAAGAGTGGGAGAGGCGGGGAGGATGACAACTCCTCCAGGGTTCTCG